>JANHFL010001435.1:0-19048 GCA_032468155.1 Oxyrhabdium leporinum
CCGAGTCTTCGGAATGGGGCGGTATATAAATGTAAAAATAAATAAATAAAAAAAAATAAAAATCCTGTTTTTTGCCGACTATAATTCATTTTCATTGAATAGTCTTCCCATATAAAGGGGGGGGGGGGAAATAAAAAGCATTGTTAATGCTTTCATATTAAACGTGAATGCTGTTATTAACATGAAGCTTGTGCTGATAGGAACAATATTTTACTCTGCAAGCATCGAGGGTTGTGTTAAATGGCAGAAAGCAGCCTGTACTAAGCACTTACTCATTTGCCACAGCTAGTTTTAGGATTAAATTGATAGAGCAATCAGTCCCTGTGTAATATTCTACTTGCACTTTGAAGTTAAAATGTGCTGTTAGAGTTATTGTTCAAAGTCGGGTGGCTTTCAGATGTTCATTCAAAGGTGTTGCTACTTTAACATTTTAAACGTTTTTCTGCTTTCTTTTTTCTTTTCCTTTAACAGTCCTGGTACCTGGGCTAGCTTGGTCCCCTTTCAAGTATCAAACAGGACATCAATTCTGCCCACGAATGTCCAAAATTATGGTTTGAACATAATTGGAGAGCCTTTTCTTCAAGCAGAAACAAGCAACTGAGGGAGATTGAAACTGAACAAATACTATAAAAGAAAGGAAGATGGGACAAAAAGCAAAGAAGAAACTGAAGAAAGAAGAAACATAAACCAGCAATTGCAGCACTTACAATCATTAATTCCCTTAAGATTGAAACCGTAATGGCAAAACAACAGCAACCACAAAAAGCGGGATTGGGGGAGAGGATCGATGATATTTCACTGATGCGTGGAACGATGCTCCTCCTGAGTAGCCTTTGTTCTATGAAATCCACTGGGAAATAGATGTTCTGTCTCTGACAATATATTTTAACTGACTTTCTAGATGCCTTAATATTTGCATGATAAGCTAGTTTATTGGTTTAGTATTCTTGTTGTTTACGCAATACGCATGGGATCACTATTCCTAGTTAGCTCTCAAAACAAAGGCTAGGAGGCATCCACAGAACTGCAGGAGAAGGAAGGCCAGAAGCCATTTTTTTCCTCAGCAGTCTGGTTTCTAAAAGGTTTTTCAAAGAAAAAGAAACAAATTCAGCTTTTAGTTGTCAACCCCAATTTATTTAACTTAGGTCCTTAACCCAGTCTTTTCTTAGTGTGTTATCCAGTTTAAATTTTTTCAGGAAGTCATTTAAATAAGCAGGCATTCTATAAAGTCAATGCCTTACTTTGGGTAAAAGAAAGTGTTATCTTCTCAAATGACAGTTTAAAAAACCTGAGAAAGACACTAAAATAATTCCCCATGCTAATGAAAACATTAGAGGCAAGTGCAATTTAAAACCTGTATCTAAAGGGGATAATTGTTATAAGTCCTTTAGCCCTTGGACTCTAAATCGAGGGGATTAAAAGACAAGATAAGTTTCAAAAGTATTTCGAACAAATGTATTTTTCCCCCACTTTTGAAAGGGAGGGGTCATTAAAAGGCATTAACTAAATCAAGACAAATCATTTACTTGAGAAAAGGAAATTAATTGAAACACAGCACTTAACGTTGATTTAGCTTCTGCCTCCTTTGAGGTATCTTATTTATTTAAAGTTACTGGTTGGATCAAGAACCCATAAATAATGGAAAAGGTTCTCTAGAACCTTCATGACAGAGACTGAGAGAGGTAAATCCATGTCACAGGGACATAGCTTCTGGTTTACAAATGGGAATGATAGGTTGCCGGGTTGTGGGAAGGGGATCTGAAATATATTTTTTAAAAATGCACTCTTTAAAAAGCCTAATGACAGGGTGCTGAAAACTTGCATGGTGCTCTCAGAAATTAGCCTTGTTTGACAGATTTCTCATATACACAATATTGTGCATGGGCGGATACATTTTGCCTTTACGTCTCTATAAAAGAATAATTAAAACTACTCTATCCAGTAATCCTAATTTGCACGAAGTTATAATGTCCACATAACGTGCCTTGCCTTGAAATCTAAAAAGTGACATCACTACACTTGTTTTGCTGCATTTATTATCATTTTAAATCTGTACCATTTTTATGACAAAATATTTTGTACTCCAGATGGGAAAACAACAACAACAAAAGTGACATCATGGATTTTTTAAGCAGTTATAACTTTATCTCACATTTATAAAGCATATCATGGCTGTGTATAGTTGCCGCTTAAAAATTGTAATCGACCAGCAATATTTTCAGTATTTTGGTGTTTTTTCTATTAATCTTTCATGTTTTTTCATCTTCCAATTAATATTGGGGGGAGGGGATTCAAATTTATACGACTTATGCAATACCAAGTTTTGCCTATGTAGGTAGTGCTTTTATCTGTATTGGTTATTATAGGTAAGTACACAGATTTAAAAGACAAAAGATTAATGTATGCTTTTTTGTTTGTTTGTTTGTTTTAATTGACCAAAGTGGGTACTGCTATTTTTGCAGTGTGATGAGGTCCTTTTTGTGTACTAAGAGATGGACAGGGGATTTTTTTTTTTTAAACTACGTACATATATCTATATATTCTGGGGTGGGTGGGGAGAATTTTTAACACTTGACAGTGTAGCTGTGAAGGCTGGGTGAAGGCTACAAAGCGACTCTTCTGCCTACTGTGATTTAAAAACAAAAGAAAAAAAAAACCTAAAATGGTGTTCTCTTTTAAACTTTCCACCTGGGGTGCAAGCTGAAATCATTTCTGGTTTGAAAACAGGCATAGTGATAATAAAAAATAAATAGTAATGGGTTTTATTGGAGGCAGACCGGATTTGAGAAAAAAATATCTACTTAACAAAAAAAGTCTTAAGACCCACAGAGATCAAAAGCCCTGTAAAATTTTGCAAGTTATACACCCGTCACATAAAAGCCTAAAAAAAATCACATAGCATGCACTCCCAAAACAGTACATGCTATGAGAAAAACATCTTCTAAAGATGCTAATTGTATACTAAGTATTGAATTGGATTCAGTATTTGTTTTCTGTGAGCGAAGGCATCTCCGGTGGGAATTCCACGATATCTTCTCCTTTGTCCTTTTACAAGAAATGAGATTCTACATTTCCTTTTCAGCATTCCCAGCATCCCTGATTTCTATTGTCAGAGGTCAGGTAGGAATGAAGGACTGGCTCAGTCAGTGGATTGTTTTGCTGGATCAGATCCCTTCTGTAACCTTTCTCCCATATAGATCTATGAGTCTATATTTCAGTACAAATCGCCAAGCACAAAAATGCACACATACAATGTGTTTGTGGACAACCTGCTCAGATACTAAAATTGGTAATATAGAAAGCTATCAGCTCTGATGGCTTAATTAGAAAGGTTTTCTTCTCTGGATAAAGGGTGATTCAATGGGATCAGAGCCCCCTTGCACAAAACTACCACTATGAAATTGTTAATTTCCACACTGTATTTCTAGTACTGACAGCGGAAGAGTAGTCAGTCTTATTTTTATGTTCTCACAAAGACTAGCTCTTTTCTACATAACTAGTTGTAAAGCTTAGATTGGGTAAAAATGAAAATGATTTGGCCTTACAATCTATTTTTTTTAAAATAACGCTTAATGCAGACATGGTGTTGAGAGAATGCCCATCAGTTGTATTTTGCACCAGCAATGAAAGAAAATCAACCAACCAACATAATCCCATATTGTCTCCAGGATAGAAGTGAATGTAAGTACAAATCTAATGTTAGTATTCATAACTGGCATGGATGTAGGTGTTTTGTCCTTGGAGTCTGTACTGAAATACAAACTAAAACCCAAGGAAGTATTCAGTCTGTGTGTTTACTAACACACCATTTTTATTTGCCTTTAGTTTCAGCAAACGTAAATTGATAGGTAGTTCATACACTTTTATAACCTTATAAAGAAACGTTTTAAACAGTTTCTAATCTGCCCTTTTCAAGCAGCTATACAAAATGGATGAAAATTAAAACAGTACAATTTCCCTTCCAATAAGTGTAGCAATATAAAAAGTAAAATAAACTTTTGAAGAAGAGTAGCCCAAAATATTGCCATTAGAGCCAGAGGAACTACTACTAAATACTCTGTCCAAATTCATGGGAAGTTTCACTTTCTTTTCAGAGCAGTATTTAAAAACGTTTCTCTCAACTAGAAATAAGCAGTGCTTAGGGTTGCCATAAAATAAATAATAAAAATAATCCTGATCTCCTGTTTTGACCATGGCCTTTGGTGCTAGGTGCAATATGTCAATCAATTTCCACCTGCAATGCCACTGAATTAGTTGTATTTTAGTTGCAGCCTTCTTTAAAATAGTGCTGAGAATTATCGATACTGAAAGAGAATCAGGTTCTCTTTCAGATTTGATCTGCATCAATAAATGCCTTTTTGAGAAAGTTGCTTCTGTAAAGTCTAAGGGCAGTTGTAAAACTGTAGGATTGTTGGTAAGGTTTGTATTTATAGCTAAAGTAAGAATGAAACCAACTATATGTTGGCTCTTTTTCTGAGCCCCTTTGTAATTGAATTAGTTCACTAAATATATGGCTGTTAGGAAGAACTGAAATGTACGTACAAACACTGAGAGTTGGTGAGCCACAAAATGATGCGCTGTTCTTTCAGTTTGTCCCTTAATGAGGGACAGTTTCATTAAAAATGGCAGAAGTGCAGCAGCCACTTAATCCAGAAATAATTTATTTCATTGGGAATATTGAAACCAAGTTGAATTCAGATTTTAAAGTGCAATAGTATAATGCGGGGTGTCAAACTCGCGACGACGCATCACGTGACGTATCACAACTTTTCCCCCCGGGGGCGGGCTTAGCCAGCGCATGACACATCCGGCCCGCGGGCCACGAGTTTGACACCCCCCCGGTATAATGGATAAGCAGAATTGGACAGAGAACAGTTGCAATTCAATGTCATAATAATCCTGACCTAATGAATACATCAATCGAATGGATGTATTTATTTATTTTTTATAAAATGAAAATATTTATAAAAGGCTACCTTGCTATTTTAGATCCACCTTCTTGACATTGAATTACTTGGTCATTTGGGCCGTAATTCTGACAAAATTTTCAGGATAATGCTCTCTGTGGGTTTTTCTGCCTCTCTTTCTGATTGACAGATCCAGCGTATCCACATCTTCTGCACTTCTCTCAGAGCTGAGAATTCCAGTGCAGAAAGAAGTGTTACACGCTCTAAATCTAATCTAAACCCCCTCCTTGATCAGGAAGTATATTCTGACAAAATCAAGTCACCCCGTTCTATGTGCACTGTTCTGCCTTTTTCAATTGCTTTGCAGCCTTTGCCTCTTGGCAGTGTCACTGAAGTGTGTTTTCCCCTAGAATGACATGAACAGTTGAGGCTTGACTAAGGAAAAAAAGGCAGTGAAGGAGACTGTACATAGACATGGCAAAATATTAAATATAGCAATATAGTTGTGTGTTCAGGTGGGCAGCTCCATTTATGATATGTGAATGAACCTGTGAAGCTGCAATGAAGAGAAGAACGGAGGATCTTCTTAATGGACCCACCTAGCGTGTAGACAGTAATTTGTACACTGTATAGTTTTGTTAAGATTTTTTTTAAAGCACCCTCGTTTGTAAAGCTAATTTTTAGCAATTATAATGGAAATGTATGTCATTTCCACTTCTAACGTAAACAAGAATCTTCCTTGTTTGGAAACTGGACTTGGGTTAAAACTCTCCGGTTTCTTAATTTATGTATTAAAACAAACAAAAAAAAAATCTGTCCATGTTGCGAGATATTTCACTATGCTTGAAAAGCATAGGTTACTGATCCTTTTAAAAGAAATTGTAAATGGAGAAAAGTTATATTTTATGAAGGTTATTTTGTTGTATTTAGTATTGGAAAGTTGGGTTTTGGAGCATTTCAGAATGTTGGAAGCACCACTGTCTTTTTTTATTAGTATATATGGCCTTTAGCAAAAATGTTGTGATTGTTACACGATGGTATTTAAGAGCAGGTTCACAGAGCATCCAGGAGAGAATTTCAGTGAAAGAAAAATGAAAACAGTACTTATGTCTCATATAGCAGTGTCCTCAGGGAGCAAAAATTTGGATTTGCAATTAAGAGCTTCACAAGGACTTACTGAATGAGATTGCACAAGGATAATATACCGAGCTTTGTCAACGGTGCGTGTCCTGTATCTAAGTCATTCTAAATTTTGTGTACTATGTGAGATGGTGAAGGCGGCATCCCACATTCGATGTACAGTATTCACCCTGAGAAAAGAAAAGGAAAGAAAAAAATATAACTCTCCACCCGTGCTGGCAGTAATGCCTCCAGCATGACATTGATTCTAGTTTACATGTTCCTGCCAAGGTCTTTTGTTAACATTTGCCGGCTGCATGCTTCCTAGGCTTTTATTTTTTTATTGGGTTTCTACAAGAGATGCTAAACGAAAAACAATGCAGGCAAATCATGCTGAACAGAGAAAGCTCCAAATTGAATGTCCTACTCCATGCGGAAGGAGCTGAAAGCTGCCTCCTTCATATTTGCACTTTCTGAGAGTTCCCCTGTTTTTTCTATCTCCTCAAAACGTTGTGGGTGTGTTGGAGCCCCACAGGCAGAGGATAACACGGACCACTGGGTTTGCCCTTTGACCCAGCACAAGGACCCTTGCATCAGCCAAACCTATTGCCATGACAACTCTTGTACTGTTTCCATGCCACGGCTCTATTGGTCACATTTGTTAATAGCAAAGGGGACAAAGCAGGAGACGGTCAATTTATACATTTTTGTTGCAATTTTTTTTCTTCCCTCAATGGTTGTAAGTAGTTCTTTTTATATATATAATAAAAGGGTTCACTAGTTATTACTCCTTAGGATTATCTGTGTGTTGCAATTAAAATGTATGTTGACTTTGTGAAAGTGGCTTCAGTGGCACTCGCCCCCCCACCCCTTGTGCTCGTTCAGGCCTCCGTTGCGTTCAGCGCTCAAACTCTTTCTGGGAAGACCCGAAACGAGCACGGCGAGCGAAAAGCAGCAGGCGGCAGCGAGAGCCAGTGCCACTGAACCCGGTCTTTGTATTACTGTATTTTTGACAGAATGGTTTTGAAAACTGTGCTACAGGGACTGATGTGGCAAAATGTGTATCTATATGCAGAAGGACTTTTTTAAAAATAAAAAAAGAAGTATGGCTTATTATGCATTCTTCATAGAGGGCATTGAAGTTGCATGGACTCGCGAGAAGTTGATGCAAAACGAGAGAGAGAAAGAGACAAAAAAAAAAACCAGCAAAAAAAAATGTTTACCAAAAAGAAAAAAAAAGTGAAAGTTTAAAAAAAAAAATGACCAGTGCCTGTTCAGTTTCACAGTCTCTGTTGAGTTCAGTTGTAAATATGTTTCAGATAACATTTACTTCGAGAAAAAAAAAAATTAAAAATAGAAAACTCCAACCATTGTAGAATGTGAGGGGTGACACCTTCCCAGGCTTAGATTTCTCAAGAGCTACATTAGATTACGTCTTCATCAAGCTGTTAATTTGTGCTTATATCATATAGGACTTTAGTGAACTGGGAAGAAGCACCCCAATCTCAATGATAATTCTCTAAGAACAACTTTTTGTAGGGCTGTGTGTTTCTTTAGATACATTTAGTGCAACTGTAGGTGACAAGTAGTCAGTTATTGCTTGCTAGCTACACACCAGGGTTGATCCATTTTAAAACTTCTGGCACGGTTTACCCTTCTCTGCTTCTCCCCAGAGCCAGAGGTCCCCGATATGTTAGATGTACTTCCGTTGGCTTTGTTTTTAAACGCATGCAGAATTTTGGTGTAATGATAAATTTACCCATAGGATGCATATATACTCTGCAGTTTTCACTTGTACAAAATCGGGACCTCTGGCCACCAGGTTCTTTTGGGGGCCAGGAGGTTTGTAGGAAGAGGTTCTGGGGAGAAGAACTCTGCTGATTTGCAGGACAGACGTGTTCTTTGGAGTACTTTTCATTAGGTTACAAAGCTCAGCTGCCACAAGTTTTAAACTGGTGTAAATCAAGCTTGAGTTAATGTGATTTACTGTTATATCCAGCCTATACTGCTAGCAGCTGCTCATACTGCAGTCAATTACTGGAAGCAGATATATTTCCTATGCAAAACTGTTTAAACAATAAAATGAGCTATGCTACAGCCCTCTGGTCACTTGTCTTTTCATTTCTCTCCTTAAGAGTAATAGGTTAGTAATATTTGGGAAAAGTTCTGGAGTTGCTGGTTTCTCAGAGCATGCAGTAAGTCTTTTCAGTTTTCAGTTTCTTCTGCTTGACGTTTAAATTAGCTCTGTATGTTCATGTATCTTTTAATTCACAGTTTAAGTTGGAGAATTAAAATAGAACATTCCTAAAATGAAGCAGATCTTTCATTTTTATTCTTATTTGATGACAAAAACTGCTAATGTTTACCCCTAAACATTGCATTACTGGAAACTTGACCTGATCTGAGGTCCATTTACTAGATCTTCTGGTTGAAGTATTTATCATTTGCCTATCTCTTTTTTTTGTCCTACAATTCCTGATAGGTTTTAAAAATATTATTCACCTTGCCTGTAAATACGAGAGTTGCAATAATTCAACATGTGGTAGTCTGTGGCAAGCCCATTAGTGGATACCCGATTATGGATATCTGCCTTCATTTTAACTACTAGATCTGTTCTTTGGAGGGAGGGGGGAATAGGATGCCCACTAGATTACAATCAGCAAATGTAGAAATTCCAGCATTTTGTCATGTAGGAGTCATTGGGATTTTTGCAATATAGATTTTGTAGCCCTACTTTCATCTTCAGTCAGTATACAGGCAACATTTAGATTTTCAAACTTTAAAGGAAGGACCTGGGACCCAATGAAACAGTACAGGATAAGACAAAAATAACAAGAAACCTGCACCACCCCACCACCCCCTGCAATCTGTTTTTTATAGCTGGTTACCAGCTTGACTGCAATCAAAAGCTTATGAGGAGCCAATGTAGCTTGTGAACTAGTTGTATAACATTGGCAGGTGATAACCATTAGAAATCAAGTTGAAGTCCATGCTGTCTCACCATTTCTGAGGAAGTATTCACCCTGGATAATCTCTGCAAGGATATGTTAGGAACCATTAACTTTAGCACGCATTCAGAAATGACAACTCCTACCACCAGTGTTTCAGCTGTGGAAACAGTGATCTAGAAAAGCGTCTTGGGCTTTTTGTTCCGTAATTTTTTATTCACTGTTAATTTGTCCTATTGGTGAATCATAGCTTGAGCAAGTGGAATGAAACTCGATGTTATCCAGACTGTAGAAAATTTACATGATGGGTGGGGGTATTATTCTACCTACCCACAAAATACACCCCAAGACTTACTTTGAGAAAACTGAGCAAAGCAGAAAAAAATAAGAGACAAAAGATTTTCTTACATCATGCTTGGGGATAAAGGAGGAGAATGACAAGACAAATATATTATCAGCATTACCTTCTCTATTAGTGACATTGCACCTTAAGTATTGCAATAATCTCTAATCCAATGTGTGTACAAAAGAAAATTAAACTAATTTTTCAGCTTTTATGAGTCACTTATAGATGAACTAATTAATTGACAATATAATCTATTAATAACCTGCTAATAAACTATTATTAAAGTTTAATAATATATTGAAGCTCCTTTGGTAATTAGATGTAGAAAAGTAAAAATTATGCCTCGGTTAGGTTTTTGTTGTTACCAATTATCTCATATTTCATTAATTGAAAGATCTATATTGTCACTTCAGTAGGATGCAATTTATCCACATGTACTTGATTTACTAATTGTTAAGTGGAAAATGGTAATCAATTAAAGTCCTCGAATTGGTTCACAGCTGCACTTAAAGACACTGCTAAAATAGAGATTCTGTTGTTCTGCAGGATTTTGGCCAGAAGGCCAAGCCTGCAGTCTTTAAACTTTGGCTTTTTCTCTGGGCTTGGTGCCAATTCATATACTTTTTGATTTTCCAGAGCACAAGGCTTCTCTTAGAGGTTTAGATTTAAAATAGTTTTCCAGATGCAGAACTACAGGAGTTTAACCCTATGTGAGTTAGTTTGGATTATGAAAGTGGGAGCTTCCTTGCTTAGTTAGCATTTATTATCATAAGTGATCTATCCCCTTTAAAAATTCTCGGGGGGGGGCATAAATAAATATCTCCAGTATTAATTTAATCCTATATATTTCTAATCAGGAATCACTCCCATTATGCGCAATGGAAGTTTTGTACACATCACTTCATCATTAGAAATAACGCAGAAGTTGCAGAAAACCTGAAACGGCAATCACCCTAATAAAAATCATATGTCATGTAGATGTCCTTGACATGAGTGGCTGTCTTCCAAAATCTCTGAAGGACATTTTATCATTGGGATGAACTACAGAAATATCTTTCTTCCTCAGTAGGTCCTTAATAGATGTGACAAATTGGAGATATTTATGTTAAAAACCCAGAAACTGATCAATGTTCAGATGTTTTCATATAATTTATTCTGTGGTAAAAATGAAATCAAAATAAATGAGCAAGGCTGTTAATTGAAAGAACTCTTAAAAAAAAGAAGACCTCTTACCAATACAACAATTTCCCCTCAGCTTATCTGTAAAAAGGAATAATTAAAAGAAGTGGTGTGATCATTTTCTTTCCACTTTCATTCTAATCATCTGGGATTCAGATGACCCAATTGAAAGGAATTAAAATCAGCATGAATTGTTTGATTGACTTCAGTTAAGAGGTACTAAAATATTTGAGTTAACTAAACATGGAGTAAATTTTCTGGAGGAACACTCAAAATAATCCCGCAGTAGACTGGATCAGATGTAGATAATATATGTAAGTTGGTCTATGATTAACATTTCAAGCATCACTGCTTGTAAAACTGGCATATTGCAAGCTGGGGCCCAGCTGTATCTTCCAAAAAGGCATCGGGGAAGATGTTTTTCTTAGCCCTCTCCCTTACTGGATGTAGTTTATTACTAATTTTGTAAAGCTGAAACCAAAAATCTCTAGAGGGCCGAGCCGGGCACTTGGAACCAAGGCATTATTTTTATTGTTGCTGTTACATTATTATGGTTTTCACATAGCTAGCCAGATGTTCAGATGTTGGCACTTCTGACCACCTATCAAGTCTTTCCCAAGGATCTGGGATAGGCAGATGTTTTTTTAATGAGTGTGACTCTTCTAAATATCTAGAATATTTTCAGTAATAAATAATCTCAAAGATATTTTTTTAAAAACCCACCACCAAATGCTTTTCTCTTCCCCTCATTGTGTGTTATATATTATACTTGGAAATTGTATTTCCTGGAGTTCAACATAAAATAAAAATGCACTCATTGTGATTGGATGTGATTTGCTACATTATCACTGTGTGGCTCTGGATGACATGCACAAAAGCTTGTCCTGTTCAACATTTGTCATTGGATGTAGATGTGCGGGTATAGATGTGAAGTTTTAAAAAGAAGAAAAAAAATTAACAAACATGAATACAAAATAAAGTCCAAGAAGAAAAACCAGAGCAAAAGAACAAAAGATTTTAAAAAAACAACAAGCTGACTTTCTTTGCAGCAAATACAGGTATGATTACAATTTTTTTTTATTTTATGGATACAAAAAGGTCTATTTTTTTCTATTATCAAATATTCTCTAATAATCAAAACCACAAATTAAAAGTTATTTTTTTCTGTTTCATACAAAAATTCATAAAGGAGTTCCAGTCAGCAAGGAACATAGAAATTGTCTTTTTTCTAATCAAGGAAGTCATTTTAGCCATCTCTACAAGTTCCATCCAGTTTCACCAACAATTCATTCCTCCACTGTGGGTAGTGCCAGATCTTTACATTTTTGTGCACATCATATTGCTAAAGTTATATATAAAATATTCTGGATCTTTCTGATAATTGTACAAAAGAAGCATATTGCCAAGTATGTCCTATTAGCTGATCATGTCTTGATTTTATTTTACATGCCCCTTGAAAGAATTCCCGATATACTGCAATACGCTATCCATTTCTGATTACTTACAATTTCTCAGCTATAAAATGCTGCTTCTGTTGAAAGCCACAAAAGTGTTTTTGGACCCAGCCTAGATTTATATGTATTCCATTTTCTCAGAATGGTGCATCTAACATAATGATTTTTAAAATCTACATTAGCCTTAGCTTTAACATTTCACAAATTTCCACGCTACCCAAATCTCAAATCATGTCCAACTCCAATAGCCTTATATTTCACAGCAACACCACCTTTTCACCCAAATCAAACAGTAAAACGCAAAATACAATTTCAAATCAAGTAGATCCAATCATTCTCTGTCCTTTGCATTTTGTAATGCTTTATATAATGCTCATGGCGTTTTTTTCCCCGACACATAAATTTAGATATATCTTTCTGCCCTTGTTTAAATGATACATCAGTTATCAAAACACATATTATCTGAAATAAAAATAATATTCTAGGTAAACATCCTAATTATGGAAATTATCCCCAACAATGACAATTGTACTTTATCATCTATTGGCACCAAATCTTTTTTTTCCTTCATGTCTTAACATAATTATTTTCAAATAACATACAATTTATATTTGTCAAGATGGTACCGAAATATTTAACCTCTCAATCTTAATACCCTTTTTATTTACCCATTCCATTTGATCTCATATTTTTGTTAATATTTTTGTAGCATTTAAATCTCCATTAACAATTATTTGTGCTGTTTGTGAAATATAAAATGATTTTACCCATTTTATAAAATTCTCTCCAAAGTTCAAATCTTCCAAAACTTTAAACAGAAAACTCCAGTTCAAATTGTCACAAGCTTTCTTTGCAACTTAATGAAAAACAACCCACTTTTAATGTGTCAAATATTCCAACACAGTTGTAACATTATCTTCAAGTGTTTTTTAGGAAGAAAACATCCATTGATCCTCATGTATAAATTCTTGCAAAATTATTTTCAATCCTTTAGCTAAAATCATTGTAAACAATTTATGGTCACTGTTCAATAATGATATTGGCCTGTAGTTTCTTGTTAAAGTCAAATCCTATCCCTTTTTAGGTATTAACGCTATATTAGTCTCTGGTTTGGAAGAAACATGAGATGCCAAAAATATTATAACACATAGAGATAATATTTTCTGCATCGGGCATTAATCTGGACTTCATATTCTGCGCTGGTTAGAATTTAACAGGGAAGTCATTTGATATTCTTCCCAAATATCTGTGGTTAGATGATCCGATTCATAAGAAAGATGCAAAAAGTACATCAGCTAAAACTGAAAGAAATATAAGCTACAGATGACATCCCCAGTTCCATCAGCAGTGCTGGATCTGAAACCCTTCCCAGCTTCTGCACTTGTTCCTCAATATGTAGTGTAATTTTATTGGGAATCCCACTTTTGATAAATTATTATATAACGGTATTGGGGAAGGACGTTCAGTTTATTATCTCTGTACTAACTGAAAGCATTTATTTCAAATATTCACTGCTGCAATTAGATCCGATGAAATGAATTATAGAAATAATCTGTTTATGGATGGCACCCAGCTTCAAAGCTTTGGGTGATCTGTTAGCCGCCAGAAAAATATGACTAATGCATTTGCTGAGTGGTATAATTTCAGCCTTTCAAATCTGGCATCTGTATTTTAGCAGGTGGGAAAAACTGAACCCACTCAAATGTAAAACTTTTACAGAGCACAACAGAAGATGTTCTAAACTTTGCAATTAGCAAGACGTAAATAATCCAACCCCCTAAACAATCAAACAAATTTCAAACTTGAAGAAAATATACATTTTTGCTAAATCTTTATTTCAGTGGGACATCCTTCCAAATAGATAGATTTTGGTGCAGATTTTTCAGTTAATTTTAGAAAACATCAAATTGAAAGGAACAGTGACCAGTAGTTTCATTTTCAGTGACTATCCACACCAGTTTTAGGATAATGATGATTAGCAAACTATCACAAAATCGATTTGAACAGGTAGGTGGTTTATTAATGAAGAATGTAGTTTAGACAGTTTTCAAATATGGATACGGTGAGGCCAATTGTAGAGCCTATTGAACGGTAGGTCCAATAGAACAACTGTTTTTAACCATTATCACTAATTAAAATTTGGAATTCATATATGAAGTAGGATTATGCCCTTCGCCCACAGTTTCTGAAACCCCAAGGAAAAGTGTAGAAAGAAAAAAGCGTACATTGTGGGTGAATGGGTGTATATGCACCCAACATGCATCTACATTCGTGATTTACTGATTTGCAGTGCCAATAGTATACCAAATATTTACAGGATGTCATTACCTTTGCAAAGAGAGAAATTTTAAGTGCTTAAGGAGCTCTTAATACAATTGGCCACAACTAAAGAAACGGTATTTATTCAAAGTGTTTGAATAGCTCTTGTTGAATCAGAAATCTGAGTCACCAGTTATTAGTGTAAGAGGCAAAATACCTTTTGTTTGTATCTGATGCACAGTCAAAAATGTGGCACAAATAAGATGCAGCCAACTTTATACAGGAGGTCAAGCAACAATAAAATTATGAGTTCACATTAAATGTAATATCAAGTTCTTTAGGTTGAAATAAATAGCCTGCTCTAAATGTGTGAATGATTCTTGAATTAAATAAAACAACAGAATGGATTCATGAGCTAAAATTGTTTGTACATATAGTAATGCTCATTACCATCCAACATTTATCAACTAGGCGCAGCCAACAAACACATCTGCTTGTAATATAGTGTAGGAGCTATTTTTTAACTCTTTCTTTTCCTGTATAAATTCCTTTTTATAAACATCTCTTGAAAGCAACTAGATCAGGGGTGTCAAACTCAAGGCCCGCAGACCAGATACATTCCATGGGATGCTTAGATTTGGCCCGTGGGGCTGCCCAGGAAACAGCAAAGGACCAGTCTCTGCCAGTGAAAACGGAGCTGGGGAGCCCATTTTCACTGGCAGAGTGCTCGGGGAACCACAGGCACCCCCCAACACAAATGACGTTGAGCTGGCCACACCTACCCTGGCCACGCCTACCCCGGCCCCGAGATCAAACACAACCCTGATGCAGCCCTCAATGAAATCGAGTCTGATACCCCAGAACTGGATGAACTTGAATGAAACCCCCATTTGATTCTACAAATGGACATCAAAACAAAGGAGAACATTCCCTTTATCAGCTTCAAATGGAGGAGTATTCATGAAGGAATTTGGGCATCCAATTTTCTTTTTATTTTAAGTAAGGGAATGTAGCTGATGCTACATTATCAAGGAATTTATAAAACGGAATGAATGAACAACCTTGACACTCGAGGCCTATTATAGTACACTTTCTTTCAGCTGATGATGGTGCAATGCTGGTAGCATCACCATTTCAGCCAAGATAGAAATGAAGTCCATGCTCAAAATGAGTTTGCAGGGCTCCATAACTAACCTCCAGGGAACGCATGTCGATATTATAAACCTTCTTCCAAGTCCATTTGACATAGCTTGGCACAGCTGGTGATGTATATTCAGAGAACGGCAGGAGCCAAGTGAAGATGGAGATTGAATTCACACCTCATCACATCCCATATAAAGGGCAACGTTTCAAGGTCAGAGTTTTAGGTGAATGAATGGAACAGCAGTTGGCAAAAGGCCCCGTGCTCGCTTCGCCATTCACTCTGAATGCAGCTGCTACCTCCAGCTTTTCACAGTTGTTGTTTTTTTTAATTACTAAAATGCATGACTACTACTAAATTGGGAGGGGGGGGAGAACCCATCCGTATGTTCTTAAAGTTATATTTTAATCTTTCAAATTGGCCCCTTTGTTTCTGTTCGTATGGGCTGCTTCCAAAATTAACCATATTGGTGGTCTGCACCAATACTGGAAATACTGTATTAACGAAGAGAGAAGGCGTCCAGAGGGAAGGTCATAAATTTGATAAACAAGAGGGCTAGAGGATTGGTGTTTTTTTTCCTAATGTGACTGAATTCCCTACTGGCCCTGAGGTGGTGGCTGAAGAATGGCCAGAAGGTAATTTAAACAAGAATATCTGAAGGGAAACGGGGGGTGGGGGGGAATAGCCCATGTACAAATAGCTTATGGTTTATTTTCCTACCATAACTTGTTTCCCAAAGTCTAATGGATGTTTTCTTTTTTTCTTTTTTATTTTCGGGTTCAGCTGCCCTCTCCAATAAGATACCTTTCAGAAGGCTTCTGATGCTTTAACCTTCTAGAATTTTGCAAAGTATCTTGTTCTTGATAGCATTCTGGATTTTCTTGTCTTATCTGTGCTGTCTAAACAATCCATATACCTTGTCATATGCAAGTCTCCCTAAAGTACTATTAGAAAATGCAACACTAAAGAAGGCCATGTTGCTTGTACCATTCTCAAACACTCCTTTTTAGACTCTCCTTTTTAAAATTATGCACAGATTTTTGAGTAAAATTCAATGTTGACTAGTAAATGCTGATTATTTCTGCCCCCTTCTGAAACAACAGCAGCTGTTTGGAAAATCTTCTAATTCGGCTTCCCTTAAAAAAAAAAACAAAAAAAAAAACTGTGGTGGAATTTACATTCCATAATTATCATTCTCAAAGCTTCAAGTGACCAGCTGAGTCTAAAGGCCATTTTGGGTATAATCATCCTGGTTTAGCAAAGAGAAAACTTCATACTTATCTTATTTTACGGGGTACGTATTGTTGCACGTCATTGTTTTTGATACATATGGTTTATCAAATGAACAATTTGCTGGATAAGTACAACACATCAAAAAATAACCATGGGTTTTTTTGCATTTCCCATTACCTGGGGTCTACCCAACATATTCAGGCCATATTCATCCCCATTGAATGAACCACATGTTCCCAGAGCACACTATGTAACCACAACCTTTGAATGGACAACTTAAGCTTTCCGTTCTTGCTATTTTCAAAATGGGAACTATGGCTTAATGTTGGTTTATTCTGAATTTTCAGCCATTGTAAAGCCTGCTTAAATCAAACTGGTATAATAACGCAACCAACTTGTACGTAGTAAATTAAGCTGACATAAAACTGCAGTTCCCTTTGTCATTAGCTGTTGTTCTGTGAACAGAAGGAGGTTTCATTCAGTCACATTGAAAGGGCTGAAATGGAAGGATATACTTAACTTGCAACTGTGTGGCAGCTTGTCCGAAGTCATTCGAGGAGCACATAGCCAGTCTAAGATTCGTACCGAGGACCTGGCAAAACCTACCTTCCACCTTAATAGCTATTCTATCTCACCTCCTAGATATACCAAAGATCCCCTTTATTAAGCCCAAGTGATTGGAGAAGCTAAAATAAATCAGAAATGCTGTTTGGAAGAGACCTTCCTTCTTGCAAACTCATCTATCATTATGACAGCAGATGCAACTGTCACTATGTAAATAGGTCTAATGATATCCCAAACAAAAATTAATTTTCTAGAACCCTTTCCCAGATCAAAAGTCTCCCATTTTTAATCCTCATTTGTGCCAAGAAACTCGGCTAATAAAATCCCAGGGTTCGGTCTTTAACCAAATTCTTCATCTTCACTGTAGCTCTAAATTATAAACTCATTAATCTGAAGATGTCGAAGCACTTCAGAAAGGCCACAGTTGGAGAGTTGTGGCTTCAAACCTACAATGCACAGGTTTGGATACACAGCTGTTTGTCCCTTTGTGTGTTATTTAAATCATGCAGGCCCGCCAACAAAACAGTTTCTGTTTATTAGGCTATTAAAAATTCCTCCTACTTCCCAATTTCTGCCAAGTATCTCTGCCCTTTGCTGCCCTAATTCAATATTTCCTGACAGCCAGAGAGATTGCTTTCAGCTGAATTTGCCAGGGTGGGATTTATTGTACGTGAAACAAAATTACTGGGTAAAATGGCACTGCTTCATAGTCTTGGGCCTCTCTGTTTCTCCTTTGTTGATGGTTGTACTTCTATAACAGAATTATACCAACTAAACTTGACCAATCAAAGAGATTATTGGGACAAAATGCTCACTTTATCCAGTTGCCGTCTCTTCGAGATAGTCCAGACAAAAAACCAATACCGTAAGTAATAATGCTACCCTTATTGTAAGGTGAAAGTAAAGATTTTGCCTGTCCAGTCTAGGGGATGGTACTCATCTCCGTTTCTTTGCCAAGGTAGCCAGCCATTGTCCAAGGACACTGTCTGGTCATGTGGCTGGCATGGCACATATAACACTGTTATCTTCCCAGCAAAGTGGTACCTATTTATCTACTCATATTTGCATGCTTTCAAATGGCTAGGTGGGCAGGAGCTGGGGCAAGTAATGGGAGCTCTCACCTCATTGCACAGCGCTCAGGTTTTGAACCCAGGCTGTCAGCCTTTAACAACTGAGTAAGGTTACAGTAAGAGAATCTTGCAAGTCTGAAAATCTCTCTCTGCCCATTTACTTTTCAGGGAACCAGGGAGGGTCCCTTCTGAAATGCTTTCCACACCCCCATTTCCTCTGTGGGCTGAGATGTCTCTTATTTGACTGTTGTCCTGGCTTCAGCTCTTCCTCCTGTTTCTCCTGGACATTCCTACCAATCATTATACTAGCATTCTTACTGCTTACCTCAAAACCAAAAGAAGCTGGAAAACCAGAGATAAAAATGTTCTCAGAGGAACAAAATCTCTTGAAAGTTAACAGGGAATATTGATCTGTGGTCCTACTGAATCAGGTCAACTTTACTGATGCAGACAATTTGTTGGCCAACTTGTGATAACATCATACTAGCTGCAGAATCATGACATCATTACCGAAATCATATCCAATAGGATTCATGAACTCTGTGAATCAATCAAGCCTAGAATAGATATAGGGCAGAGATCAGGAGTGTTCATAGGTTGGGTAAAAAAAGAATCAAGACAGTGTCTGTGACTACACACATGTCAGAGACACAACTTTGATGGCATAGTCACAGCTGACATCGATAAGGTTGAGATCACTAGTAATATAACAATGCAACCTTAATTCTCATAAATGCAATAAATGATATACTATGATGATAGATAGATAGATAGATAGATAGATAGATAGATAGATAGATAGATAGATAGATAGATAGATAGATAGAT
>JANHFL010001435.1:19148-32367 GCA_032468155.1 Oxyrhabdium leporinum
GATAGATAGATAGATAGATAGATAGATAGATAGATAGATAGATAGATAGATAGATAGATAGATAGATAGATATAATGTGATAATGTAAAGCACTGTCCCAGATCTCTAACCAAGCACTTGAAACACTGTAATAACTTTCAGTCAATCTGGTGACCTCTTAAAGATTTGGAATTAGATTTGCAAATACGAACAAATCTGGATCTAAAGAGGGAAGAGAATCAGTCTTTATATTGTTTTGTTCAAATCTAATTATATTAAGAGTAGGAACCCAATAGGTAGAGGCTGATTGCCTGAAGCAGAGCATTAAACTTAATAAACTGAAGCCAATTATTGCTACATAGAGAAAGTTTTATTTCTGATTACTATGTTCGGTGCTTTTAAAATACATCCCTGAAATCAAGTTTGCCCTGAATGCTCACGGCAGAAGGAGCCTGATTATATGGAGAATATTAGGCTAAGTGCTTTTTCATAGATAAATCTGGAGATATATAATAACTGATATTTTCTAGAAGAAGCCAGACTGACAGTTTTGTCCTCTCAGGGTGATGAAGTAAAAGGTCAGCTTAATAATGTATAGGGAAGTTGTTAGATCCGTCTAGCCTCATAACAATTCATGGTTGCCATTACTAGGCTGAAGTCACCTTGCACATTTTTCATTGTGCCAATCGAGTGTATTAATCTAAAGCTTAAGGGGAAAAAATCAGTTCTTTGAACCATGCACAAGATAATCTAAAATCGATACTTAAAGTATCTTCTCAGTTATCAGCTTTAGGGAAGTGATTACAAAGAATTTTATTAATATGGCAAATAGCAATAACACTTAGACTTATATACCGCTTTATAGTGCTTTACAGCCCTCATTAAGTGGTTTACAGAGTCAGCATATTGCTCCCAACAATTTGGGTCCTCATTTTAACTACCTCGGAAGGAAGGAAGGCTGAGTCAACCTTGAGCCTGGTGAGACTCGAACTGCCAAATTGCAGGCAGCTGGCAGTCTGCAGAAATAGCCTGCAGTACTGCACTCTGACCACTGTGCCACCGTGGCTCATACGGCTATTCTTAGCTAAAAATAAAAATAAAAATGGGGATTGGATCTGATTGTTGGAGAAATAAAATATTGGTATTGCTAGGAAATGTAGCAGGGATAATGGGTTAGGAATAGGCAGATGTCCAGTACAAGCCACGATGCTGTCATATGCTTCATGACATCATCATGCAGATTTTCTGAATTGGGTCATTTGTGGTGAGATGCGATGACATGGCGTGATGTCACTCATCGCTTCCCCCTCCTTGCTGCAGATCATAGAAGATATCAGAAGTTTAAGAATGCATCCAACTTAGCTGTTACTTAAAAGAACCTGATTGTTGTCTCTTGGTGTTTACCCACAGATCCAATGAGAGGAGGATAGTTATACTTACTTCAGATTTCATATTGGGAGATGGAGAAGAAGAGTATTTTTCTCACAACAGGACAAACTTGGGTAGAGTCCATCCAGTTGAAAATACTGGCAAGTTGGCATTCGTTTTGCAGATACGGCCATCCTGATATGAACATTGGTGCAATGTAAACCAGGTTTGTAACAAAAAGATGTGCACACATACACACACACACTAATGAGTGGAAGATTAAATTCAGAAAAGCATGGTAGAGTCAAAGGAATAGTGCAACCTGTCAGATAGCTAGAGCAGCAAGAAATCTGTGAATAGACCGAGGGAGGAAAAGGCTAATATTTGGTGTAGGAACCAGACTAGAAATCAAGATACCATGAGTTGCGGTCCTGCCTTGGGCATAAAGCCAGCTGGGGGACCTTGAACCAGTCACACTTCCTCAGCCATAGAGAGGAAACAATGTCAAATGATTTAATTAAAATAATTAAAATTAATTCACTGCATTTATAGGAAAAAGCCCATGATTTTATCATTAAGATTGAGGCTAGAAACCAGGAAACTCTGAGTTCTAGTCCTGCCTTAGGCACAAAGCTGGCTGGTGACCTTGGGCCAGTCATTTTTTCTCAGCCATAGGAAGTAGACAGTGGCAAACCGCCTGTGAAATCTTGCCAAGAGAACTGCAGGGACTTGTCCAGATAATCCACCAGGAGTGAAAAACTCACACGAAGGCGCACATATACAAACTCACAGACATTCAACTGGCCAAGTTCTCGGCTGTAAAAAAATATTTACAGCAGGGATGGGACTGTCCACATTTGGCTGAACTACAAGTCCCAGCATTCTTTTCCAGTGCCTGGAAAATCTGGAAAGCCAAATGTTTTTCAGCCTGTCTGAGAGGGAAAGCAATTTTGAAGAAAGAGCCATCATTGCAGAAATCAAGAAATGATTTTAGCTTCGTTTTAACTATGACAATTATTCAGAATCTGGAAAATGTCCAGATTTTATTCCAGCAGCAACCCTTGGTCATCACTCTGTCTCTAAAGTTCACCAAAACTTTACCAAAAGCAGAGTTCTGTACTTTGTTGAGAAATTCTATATATTGTTGAGAGTTTCGTTATTAAAATGGACATCAGTGCCATATAGAATAAATCATGGTTATAATCGGGAGACTGTGTTGACGTATAGAAATGGAGCAGTTCTCCGTAACTTTTTGCTCTCACAGTCTAAGAATAACAAATGAACTGTGTTTTAATAATAAAAATTCAAGGACTTTATTCGCATTTCAATATCTTTGCTTTATATCTTTGATTCTACAATTAATGATGACAGACAGATACAGTAATCATGCCTGTTTTAATTTTCACGGCTGCTCTATGGAGGATTTTAAGCAGACTATTTAAAAATTTGAATAACTCTTGATTTCTGAGTAAATTTTCAAGCCTAAATGGGCCTCCTTTACAATTAAGACTACATAATTATAGCATATCCAATAGAAGCAAATTGGATTGTTTTTCATTTTATTAAGAGTATTAGCAGTGCTTTACAACGATCAAAAGTCAGACCTGCTGGGAATTAACATCTTCTTGAGGACAAAGTTTGAGATGTAGCCACTTGCTCATATTTCATTTAGTAGGTTTTCACATAGCCCATTACATGTTTAGCTATGCTGTATTAAGTTGTTCTAGATGGCCTGCCTTTCCTATGTGAAAAGCCACTTAAGTTTGTTGTTCTTTCCTTACTATATATAGGAGATGAGCAGGCTGAGCTGGAAGGCAGTGTTAAGCATGTCATCAGTTTGGAATCATTCTGCAGCCACAAGGGACCCCAGTTCAACACCCATGAATTCCTTAGCTAGTGTCAATTCAGCTTTGGCCATTAGTTGACCAGATTTTTCTGTAGAGATAGCGGTAATAAACACTTCAGTGCTTTTACCTCAGCGAATGTTCCAGATTCTTTGTGCCTGACACTATATGCTACAGTGGTACAGTGTTGTAGTATGGTACAGTGTTGATGAGCTAAAACTAGTGATTCTATGAAGCTATTTTCATTAATTTTATCACCAATGAATTGACTATGAGAACTACCTTATATGATACCCCGGGGGCCATTGATTTTAATGGTCATATGTGTTAAGGCTCAGCCATCAGCAGCACCAGTGCCCCTGTACTGATCTCAGTATATAAGCTGGTTTGTTTATCTCTGGAAGAGGCAGCGCCAAGGAATTCCAGAGCAACTGATTAGATAGACAAAGCATCCTGGGAGCCATTGAATAAAAATCTTGAAAGTAGGTAATAGCAATCACTCTGCCCTGACAAGAAATCCTGCCAAGAAATCAGAATCAATGCATCCCCCAAGAGTCAAATTTGACTTGTGTCTTTACTTGCATACTCTGTTCCCAGAAGTTCTTTTATTCTTAGGATTTGAACATATTGCCTAATGAACTCTCTAAGATTATCCTTTATGTTCTAAAAAAACCAAAGAGAAATGGATGAAAATGCTTATACAGCTTCATCCTTTAATTAGTAGGGAATATTGCCTTTTCCAAGACCGATATGTCACACATTTGCAAAAATTCTTCCTTGACGTCTGCAATATGCCTTTTCCCATATCTCAATAACCTTATTTTGACTTGATATAACCGCAATTCCTGAGAGTCAAATTTCAAAGTTTTGGTATATAATCCCCCATTATATTAACATCCTTAAGACGGGCAATTTTTGCCAGAAACTGGAAGTAAATGCTGGAAACATTGCAAAGCATGTCATAAAGTCATAAAGATAAGCCAGTTGCCAAGCACCCAAACTGTGTCCCCATATCTGCAGTGTTTGTATTTGTGTGCATGAGTGGCCATCATAACTTCAAAAACAGGTCATAAGTAACTCTGGAGAGGTCGATCATAACTTTGAACAATTGCTAAATGAACGGTGATAAGTCAAGGAATACTGTAGATAGAGAGATGGAGACTATGGCTAGTAGACTAGTGATAGATATAATTGTTTTCAATGTTGTCAACACTCTGATTCAGTCTTTTGGCAGTGAATTGAACCTGGACTTGTATGCCATCATATTGTCTGCTCTTGCCGCTCTGTTAGTATGAAATTGATTCCAAGGCTGATGGGTCACCTGTCCAAAAATGGGTTGCAATTAATTATTTCATTAGTTAGAGATAAGCATCAATGTGGCATTTCATTACCCAAACTAGGTAAGATCATCAGAACTAGTCGATTATCTAGTTTGGGTAATGAAATGTCTGCAAGAAAACAAGCAAGCTCAGAGAGCACCAGTGACTCCTCATTCCAGCCATTCCAATCTTTATGGATGAGCATCAATCTTGTTCACGATCAAAGATCAGATCATAAAAATAATATAGATGTACGTACATATTAAGTTTCAGTTAATGAGAATTAACCTACACATTTAAAATAGGAATTATAAAATGAAATGAAAGGTCACTGAAGGAATTGTCTGTTGCCGTGGCTTGTACTGCATCCTGAAAATAGAGGGCAATGCTTCTGATTTCATCTTGGTTAGTATGTGACGGCAGGACTTAGTCCCTGCTGTGCTGGGACTCACTGGATGAGAGGTGCTAGGTGGCATTTTCAAGAGTCTGTAATAATCACCCTAAAGGAGCACATGCTGAACTGTCTCTAGCTCTTCACAGTCACATGGGCCCAAACGTTTGTATATAGGGATTTATGATATCTACTAGGGAGCAGAAGGCAAGAGAGTAGGTTTTGTTCTGAATAATACTTTCCTTAGACTAACAGAATAACAGAGTTCGAAGGGGCGGGCCTTGGAGGTCTTCTAGTCCAACCCCCTGCACAAGCAGGAGATCCTAAACCATTTTGGACACATGGCTGTCCAGTCTCTTTTTAAAAGCCTCCAGTGAGGGAGCAGCCACAACTTCTGAAAGCAAGCTGCTCCAGTGGTTATTTGTTCTGTCAGGAAATTTCTCCCTAAGTTTTAGGTTGGTTCTCTCCTTGATTAGTTTCCATCCGTTGCTTCTTGTCCTGCACTCAGGTGCTTTGGAGAATAGATTGACCCCCCTTTTCTCTGTGGCAGCCACTCAAATATTGGAACACTGCTATCATGTGATCCCTGGTCCTTCTTTTCACTAGACTGACATACCCAATTCCTGCAACTGTTCTTCATATTTTTAGCCTCCAGCCCCCTGATCATCTTTATTGCTCTTCTCTGAACTTTTTTTTCCAGAATCTCAACATCTTTTTGATATTGTGGTGACCAAAACTGGATGCAATATTCTAGGACCTTATAAAGAGGCACTAACACTTCATGTGATCTTGATTCTATCCCTCTATTAATGCAGCCTAGGATTGCATTGGCTTATTTGGCAGCTACAACACACTGCTGGCTCATATTTAATTCATTGTTGCAGGTAAGTGCTAGTGAGCCACTTCCATGTATCCTGCATCTATACATTTGGATTTTCTTGCCTTAGTGTAAAACCTTACTTTTCTCACCACTGGATTTCATTTTGTTAGATGGGACCCAGTGTTCAAATCTATCGAGATCCTCAAAATTTTGAGCAAAGATACACAGGTGGTTAGAAAAGATGATAGGGAAACATGTAGATTTTAAACCTGAACTGCTTTTATTAGGTATAGTACCAGAAAAACTTGATAAGCAAAGTTTGTATTTAATATTGCATGTCTTAACTGCAGCGAGAATTATATTCGCACAATATTGGAAAAATGAAGAAACACTGCGAGATGAAGAGATAATTAGGAAGATACTAAATTGTGCAGAAATGGACAGACTTATGCTGATTAAACAAAAAGGAGAAACAGAATATTATCAAACATGGAATTTACCAGTGGTTGGAAAAATGGGGTGGAATTAAGAATGTAATCTGTATTATTAAGCAAAGTAAATATCCAGACAACACAATGTTTATTAAGCACTAATAAATGTAAACAATAGAAAATTAATAAAAATATTTTTTTTTAAATCTATCGAGATCCTTTTGGATCTTAAGCCTATGTTCTGGGGTGTTGGCTATTCCTGCCAGCTTGGTATCGTCTGCAAATTTGATGAGTTCCCTTCCTATTCCCTCATCTAAATTGGTTTTGAAGATGTTGGAGTACTGGGCCTAAGACAGAACCTGCTTGCTTCTTTCCATGTAGACTGCAACACTCCTGTCATTTCCAACTTATTCCTGATGTTTATTGTTCCAGGGGTCCCTATCAAGGAGCTACTTTCATTTGTAATTCTACATCTTCCAGCCTTTGGAATATACAGGTAGTCATGTTTTTTGTGGTGGTGGTTTAGTGAACACAGCGGTTGTTAAGTGAAGCAATCGTTCACTATGGTCATGGTTTTGCTGAAAACCGGATGTCCTGATTTTCAGCAAAACCATCACAAAACTTAGTCATGTGACTGTAGGGTGTGGCAAACAGACGTAAATGTAACCATGTAGTCAAGTACCCCAAATTCCACTCACATGACCACAGAGGGGACCCGATTGTGCGAAGTTCGAAATTCATGTTATAAGTTTCCTTTTTCAGATGGGTTATAACTTCCAATGGTCACTAAGCAACCGAAGAGTCCAAAGAGTCAAAAGCTGATTGAGGAGAGCAGCGGCTTTGGCAACTTTTAAGACTTCAACTCCCAGAATTCCCCAGCCAGGATGAGATGAAATCCAACCATTTTAAAGTTGCCAAGGTTTTGCCTTAGATTTTGTCTGTGCCTCCTTTTCTCTCTGCATGTTACAGGAAAAAAATCTAAAAAGCTGACTTGCTGGCTTGTTCAGTATCTTATTAAGTCTTGGGCAACAATGAAAATGTAGCTTTCTCGCTTTTTCTTGCTTCTTTTCTCTTTTCCAGGCAGTAGTATAATGCTTAGAGATTCTAGAAAGTCTTTAAACTACAAACTCCAAATTCCACCTTAAAAGTGTTCCATACTGTAGATTGCATAGCCTGGGGTGCGCTGACTAGCTGCCAAATATCTTTCAGAGAATGATTTATGATATATGATAGTTCCTCAGCCCAAGTGGCGACCGTTTAGTTGAAATCTGAGAAAGAAGGGGCCTTGTGCTCTGCAAACTATGATGACAACTTTCTCTTTGGTTTGCTGGTGCAACCCAGAGTACAAATCATGACACATTTTACAATCCTAAAATTTGTGTAAAGAACCGGATCCTGTTGAGCTCATTTGCTCTGCTTTTTAAAAAAAAAACTTCAAGTTTTTTCCCTAAATGCTGTAAGATAGGGCCCCCACATCTGGATGTCCACTAGATGGCGGCAAAGAGAATCAGAAAAATAACCCTTTGCTGCCATCTGGTGGTCTTTTGCATTTTTGCAGATATAGTAGTCCTATTGGAAGAGGTATAGGCTTTCATTGTTTCTGTTAATCAGTATTTCTACTGAAACATAAGCACAACAGACATTTCTGAAAAGGAAAACATCTCCTTTTTCTCATTATGTCTCCTTCAGCAGCAGTGTGAACATATTTTGACGGTGACATGCCACCTTTGAATTTAACATTAGCACATGATTTCCTTTCAGCAATGGTCCCGCAAGTAGATGTTTGTGTTCTCTCAGCTTTCTGGCCTTGCCTATTTTGTGTTGTTCTGTGAAGCCATTTGCTCTGCAGTGGGGAAGTGCTTCTCCCATATGGCTTTCAGGAAATGCAGTAAATCATGCTTCTTGGTAGAACAATATGGATGGTGACCTCCAGGGTCTAGAGGAAGAAAATCTCCTGAGGGCTTATCATATAGGCACAAAACACTGACTTTAACAAAATATTCAGAAGGAAGCACATAGGATTGTAATTATCCCAGTTTATAACAGTCCAAATATTTAATACGGGGAAAAAATATAAGTAGGATGGGCTTTCTGGCATTATGAACAGTATACATGTATTTCTTATTAATTATCAAATGATTTAGGCCAGGAAGAACATTTCCGTAAATCGTTTTTTTTTAAACCAGTGTGTAATCTATACAGGAGAAGGAAATGAGGGAAATGTTAACTTCATCTTCTGTTTGGTCAAGCTTGGTTAACACCTCTTTCTTTTCGTTTGTTGTGCCCCCGAATGTTATTTAAATCAGGCAAAATATGCATATGCGTATGATTCATGTTCTCACTCTTTTGTGCCTTAATCAATGAGAGGGAAAATCTACTGCTGAACAGAGCTAAACTACCACTTTACGCCTATTTGTATTCAGATATGTTTTTTTTTAAAGCTCCCTTTTTATTTCATGATTTCTATGCAACCCGTCTTTATTTGCATTGGGAACATAAATTGCTCATGAAACCAGGGAGGGAATCTTTAAGACAACAAAGAACATTAAAAAAACAACAACACTAAAAGTTCATTTCCAGCAGCTTATGCTTAACAAAAACATCCTGGAAATGTTTAGGTATCTTAAGGTGGCATTCCTGTTCCCACTTATCTTCACTTCACTAAAATAATAAGTCCTCTGAATAGCTATGGACGGGGCTGCAGTTGAAAGTTAGAGAAAAGGAAACTATCCAACTGAGATTGGGGGCATGCTTTGTAAAATTTTAACCCGCTTATGATTTTGAATCTTCTTTATTTGGGAATGAGGGAGAGGCAGTATCCACCATTCAATAGTTTTGGACCGTTTTGGGGGGTTTTGGGGGGAAAGGTTGCTAGGAAGAGGGCAGGGAGGCGATGGTGGCAGAGTTGTCAAAGGAGGAAGGGCTGAAAAAAGCTAAAATAGCAGTCGTGACCATGCAATTGAAGCTCCGCCTCTTTTCCACATGGATTTTCTGTGTTACTTATTTATAAGTAGTCCTTAATTATGGCCGTAATCGAATCACACATCATAAGACATGCTAGTGATTAAGCAGGTCACCCTGTGACCACACTCGATTTTTGCGGCAGTCTTGTTAAGTGAATCACCATGATCATTAAGTGAACATGGTTGCCATTAGGCAAATCCATTATCCACAACGGGCGTTTTTGGGCTGGAAACTGGAAGTAAATGCTGGTTTCCAGCAAAAAGCATGATAAATCGTGGACACATAACTGCAAGATGCCATAAATGTGGGCTAGTTATCAAGCACCCAGAATGCAATTATGTGATCTTGGGGGTGGGGGTGGGCAGATGGCCATCAGAACATTGAATCTGGCTTGTAAGTAGACCTGGGGAAGTCCTTTGTGTCTTCGAACAGTCACTAAGTCAGGGATAACCTGCACTTACTTACTTTCTACACGAGTCGTATGTGTCAGTCCCATAACAAGGGGGAAGGGCTTTGATTGCCTAGTCAGAAGTGTTACCTTGACCTTCCCCCTTTGTCCTCCCCCCCCCTCCCCACAATGTCGATGAGACTCCTTGGTGTACAAAGTGAGTTCTGGATCTCGTCACCCTTCTCTTGTATTTTTTTAAAATTTGGCACTGAAAGAGGCTCTGTAAGGGGGTGAGATTTTTGTTCTTTAAAAAAAGCGGTCTGCATGTGATCAGCCGATCCCATGTTGTGTTTCATTGCCGTTGAGTTTGCCTGCTTCTTGGAAGAAAGCTGTGTGCGTATGGGGTTGCATTCAGCACTCCAGTTTGTAAAATGCAGCTAAAGCAGGCCTGATAAAATTTTATTGTGTGTTACCCTCACTGGCACCCCGAAGCTTTGTATCTCAGAGAGATGTGCACAGAGTGGCAAGACTTATGACAAGACTTATACTTTAGTAGTATTTTATTTACATACTTGTTGTTTTTTAATTGAAAGCCGCTCTGTGGTAAGAGTTACCCTGTGGTAATATGAGTGGCCAATAAATTGGAGGAAGGAAGGGAGGGAAGGAAGATATGTTATCCCATATGATGTAAATACCTCTCTTCCCCACGCCAATCCACAGTACTTTGAGGGTTATATCTCAGGGCCTGGCAGTCGAGAGGATATGGCCTTAGCTCAGCCCTTACAATACTAAGTGATTTTGGGTTTCAGGGCCCTGCTGGAACCGGTGATTTTCCATCTTTAGTTCTGGATAGGGTGTGCAATTTGGAGGAGGGGGCCTCCTGGGTTCATGGCTCCTGTATGAGGAACAGGAATACATCCTACACTCCCCCTCCCTCCAGATGTACATGGTGTCATTTCCTGGATTGGGAGACGCTGCACACCAACTCTCAGGTCTCGGATATCTCCTAAATAGATTACTGCCGTGCATCCCTAACAGGGCTGTCCTTGAACAACTGGAAGCTGCAACTGGTCTAGAATGTGGGATCGTACACAATTATGAGCAGGCTTTGGAAGGGGCTGTTATTTGTGGGACCATCTTTGTCCAGTTCTTTCTACCTATCTCCATTAGGTCTGGCATGAGAGCAGGGGGTCAGGCTGGCTGGGGAATTCTGAGCGTTGAAGCCGACAAGTCTTAACGTTGCCGAGTTCGGAGACCCCCACATTACAGGAACGCTTCGGTTCCCATCAATTAAAGCAATTGCTAAGAACATCAAAACGTGGGCCTTTTTTTTGGTCACAGCTTTTGCCCTTCGGAACAGCCACACCTCCCCCCAGGGGTACAAGTAGTTCTCAACTTACAACCATTTGCTTACTGACCGTTCGAAATTACAGCGGCACTTGAAAAAAAGTGAGTTGTGACTGGTTTTCACATTTATGACCGTGGTGCAGCATCCCCACGGTCATGTGATGAAAGTTTGGGCCCTTGAGCAACTGCTGTGTATTTAGGATGGTTGCAGTGCTCTTTTGCCACTTTCTGAGAAGCAAAGTCAGGGGGAAGCCAGATTCACGTAGCAGCCCTCCTAATTAAAACTGCAGTGATTCACTTAACAGCTGTAGCAAGAAAGGTCGTAAAAACTCAGTTAACTGTCTTCGTTTAGCAACATAAATTTTGGGCTCCATTGTGGTCGTAAGCTGAGGACTACCTGAGCGCCATTAGTGGAAGCCCATGAGATGTTGTCATTTCACTGTTCATTGGATTTGCTTTTTGTTGCCATTATAGGTTTGTTTATTTATTTATTTATTTTCATACTTATTTTGTCTTTGGCTTGTGTTTGAGGCTAGCCATCTAGAATCACAAAGAGAGATGGGTGGCTATAGTAAATCAAATTAACAAACAAAGAAGAAATATCTGCAGATCATATTTCTTATGAAATTTACATATGTCATCAATATCCTGCTTGCTCACAGCAGACATTTTTGATCTTTGATCTTGATATTCTACTAGGGTTCTAGTAGGAACGTTAACCACCATTGAGAAAACGTGGGCAACTTCGGTAGCTAAATTTGTAATGACTTGTGGAAATTGGTGGAAACTACAAGGCAAATCAAATCAGAAACCTTCCTGGTAAGAACGAGGAAATCTTAGAACAGAGTTGTCCAACCTTGGCAACTTTAAGACCTGTGGGCTTCAATTCCCAAAATTCCCCAGCCATCCAAAGTTGCCAAGAGTAGATAATCCTCCCCACCCCCGTACCTTAGGATTTCTGTTCCAGGAGTACAAAGATTCAGGGACTTTGATAAGCTATCACCATTTTAGGATAAACCTGACTGCTATTCAAGGCCCCTAAATAACCTTCCTAGCAATTTTCTGATGGACACTGAGCACAATCAAAAGTAAAACATGCTGAGCAATTAGCTCTAGCAAACATCCTGTGGAAGAAACCTAGCACTCTGTGTTCCAGGATGATTGACAGGAAACCGTTTGTTTGGGGAAGGGAAAGATGGACATTAGAAAAGCCATACTTTTCTTTGTCAAAACAATGGCGGGCAGAAAAATCACAGTAGTTATTTAATCAGGCCCGGGGGTGGAATGGGGGAGGTGTTCTTCCAGGCAATCTGCACGCAGACACACACACGCACACACAGAGGCTTTTGCTGAAGTGGCAGAAAATAAAATTTGGCTATAATCGCTAGCAACGCAAACCACTTTAAGAGACATGAGGGACATTGACCTAGTTAAAGCCACCATGGACTCAGCTGGAAATAGACACCTTTTACCACCAGCTGCGTTGGGTGTGTTGCAACTACAAGGCAGATCAAATCAGAAATCTTCTACTTCAGTCATGGATATCCAACATTTTGTTTTGCCTGGGCTACACTGAGTGAAGAGGAATTGTCCTGGGCTGCATGCAAAATATGTAATATAGTTAATGTATATAAATAATAAACTTTACAGGGCCTCATGAGGCCTGCGGGCCACGGATTGCACTGGTCTGATTTAAGCAGTGAGGCAGCTGCTTTCAGGGCCTATTTTAGCTCCCTCGTGCAAGCCATTAGTGTGCAAAGTTCTGTCATTGCAGAATTTTGGCAGCTTTAGACACTTCAGGGGAAATGTTGCAAATTGCAATGCTTGTGTCACCGTGCCTAATGCCAACAGGACTATTAGGACGGTAGGAATGTCTGCAGGGTATGACAAAACAAAGTCAAGACAGGAGCTGTTATGGTGCAATTGAAGGTCTGCCCACATTTATGTGCCTAAAACATGTGTGACACCCATAAAAACCAAGCAGACTTTTGATTGCACCGTCATGGCCATTATTACAGATTACAGATTAACAGAGTTGGAAGGGACCTTGTAGGTCATCTAGTCCAACCCCCCAGCCAAGCAGGAAACCCTACACCATTTCTGACAAGTGGCAGTCCAGTCTCTTCTTGAAAGTCTCAAGTGATGAAGCTCCTGCAACGACCGAAGGCAAGCTGTTCCATTGGTTGATTGTTCTCACCGTCAGAACATTTCTCCTTATTTCCAGGTTAAATCTCTCCTTGTTCCGTTTATCTTAACATGTTTATCTTAACATGATGAACCATATATCACATACAGTATTTATTTATTTATTTATTTTTACATTTATATACCGCCCCATTCCGAAGACTCGGGGCGGTTTACAGCTTAT
>JANHFL010001435.1:54910-65298 GCA_032468155.1 Oxyrhabdium leporinum
TTCTTCTTCTTCTTCTTCTTCTTCTTCTTCTTCTTCTTCTTCTTCTTCTTCCTCCTTCTCCCCCTCCTCCTCCTCTTCATCATCATCATCTTATAAATTTCTGTCTCAGTGCCAGCAATGTTCAGGTAGAACCCCAAATAGAGGGGAAGCACAACCTCCTCATTTATCATGTCATCAGCTTGATGAATCTTGTAGGTGTCTTTTAAAAAAATGCTGAGAGGAGATATAAATATCCAGGAAGACATGTATTAGCAGCAGCTACTACTTCTTGAAGTCCCTTAGTGCTTTCACACTTGAAAGTTTGCTATCAATGAGATATGAAAAATGGATGCCTTAAGCAGGAACCGTTTTTAATAAAGTACCAAGGTTTTTATTGTGAAGGAACCAATGCAATTGTAATGTTTTGTTATAGACCAGGAAAGTCAGATCAACAATATTCCCCTCAACCGGCCACTTTTAAAATGGAAACCCTCTTATTTTTCTCTCTGCTCTCTTTTTTTTTTCTCCCTTGAGTTGTTCATTGCTATAAATTTTCAGCACTTTGACAAAATGTTGGCATGGCAAGGAAAGAAAAGGAAGGAAGGAAGATTTAACCAGGTCCATCTTCTCAGGAGAAACCTAGTTAATTTGATATCTTAGGACCACTAGATAAGACTAGTTAGATAGGACCACAGTAAGACTGGCTAGGGAATTCTGGGAGTTGAAGTTCACACATCTTAAAGTTGCTGAGCTTGAGAAACACTGCTTTCACATGGAAAAAAAAATAGGATCGGATGTACATCTTTGGCTATTTCTGTGGATGCCTCCTCCCTCCTAGCGTTTCACAATGCACAATGCTTCTTCACTTTTTCTTTTGAAGAAGAATAGAAACCCAGACAGGATACACTGTGCAATAGCACCAAACCAAAATTTCAAAATAAATGTTTTTTTGCAAAGCATGAGAGTGCAAATGAAGCATCACTTTTCAAATCATTTCGGCAGCTGTGTCTTTGGTACAGTTTGTGTGACTGCTTCAGAAACGGCTCCTGGAAGATTTTGCAGATGTGAGCATGCAAACCTCCTTCCCTTCCTTCTTTCCCAGCAAAGATGTGGCTGATTTAAAATTGTATGCACTCCTCTGGCTTGCAACCCCCCGCGCCCCCCCCCCCTATTTTTTTTCCTTCAAAAGGCTGCGCCCAACTCTGTTGTGTAGCATGGGCTTGTGCACTGTATTCACAAAACACCTGATTGTCTGTCATCCAAATGAAAACTCAGTCCTTTTGCTGAGTCTGATAAGAAAATGCTATGTAAACCATCACAAATGTCTTGTCATAGAAGCTTGATAATGACTATTAAAAGATTAGCAAAGAACTCAGTAACTCTCCTCTTACTTTACTCTTCCTTTTGAATCTCAGACAGAAGGTGGCACCTCTGACTGAAGACATATATAGGCCTGATCTTTCCAGATGTCTTTCAGGGCTTGGGACTATTAAATAACTTGTTATCTTTATAGCACTATGAAGCTTTATATACCACTTTATAAAGCGGTATATAAGTCTAAGTGCTATTGCTATTGTTATCTTCCTTGGCCCCAAACTAGAGGCACCTTTTCCTGTTCCTATTTCATCCATCAGGCATTGAATCAGAATTAGAACAGAGCTGGAAGGGACCTTGGAGGTCTTCTAGTCGAGTCCCCTGCTCAAGCAGGAGATCCTATACCATTCCAGACAGGTGGCTGTCCAGTCTTTTGTTAACTTGGAAATTAAGTTGACCCCTTCTTCTTTGTGGTAGCCCCTCAAATACTGGAATACTATCGTGTCATCCCTACTCTTTCTTTTCTCTTGACTAGCCATATCCAATTCCTGCAACTGTTCTTCATATGTTTTACTCTCCAGGCCTTTCATTGTCTTAGTTGCTCTTCCTTGCACTTTTTCCAAAGACTCAACATCTTTTTTTGTAATGTGGCGACCAAAACTGGATGCAGTATTCCAGGTGTGGCCTTGCTAAGGATTTATAAAGTGGTACTAATACTTCAGGTTCGGGAGACAGGGTGTGTGTGTGTGTGTGTGTGTGTGTGTTTTACTACCATCAGATTAGACCATAATGAATTGAAGTACAACAGCTACACTGCCTGGAAAGGGGCTACTGTGGGTATTACAATGGCCAGTAATTAATCCAAAAAAGATTACAGTACTTTTATCCAGCCCGGTGGCCTCCGAATGTATTAGATTATGTAGTCTACAGTCTACATGGCGATCTTGGGATTTGTCACTGAACACAGCTGGAGAACTCCACAATGGGGGAGGGTGTCGTGAGGAGAGGGCTTTTGGGATTACTTCACGTCAGTGCAAGGAGAGGATCCAGGTGGGGTGAGAAAGATGTGAGGCCGAGATTAGCAAAATAGCAAATAGTGAAATCCAGTGCAAGGCATCTACTTGAGACGGAACGAGGCAAAACTGTTTTGAGACCATGTCCCCCATTAGTAAGAGGCAGATTGTAGAAGGATGCTGACCTTTTCCTGTAAAGTATTGTCATCTGCAAGTTGTAACCTCATGCCATTAATTATAACCTAGCATATCTCTAGAGTGTTTCTGGTCTATTTCTCCTGTTGGCATTAAACTTTTCTCCTGCTCTCCCTCCCCTGCTGTCTCTCCTCTCCATTTCCCTAACTCTCTGAAGAGATCGGGTTTCATGCTGCACTCTGAAATAAATTGGGGAGGGAGGGGCGAAAAGCAAAGAGCACGTTGGTAGCGTTGTATGGTCTCTTTAGACAGGAGGCCTCAGCTGGAGGGAGAACGTGGGTTTTTGAAAAGAACTTTATCACTGAGACGACAGCTGATTTATTTAAAACCTGGCAGTGTTTTTCATACCAAAATAAAGAGGAATCCATTTTTGTGTCTTTCCGGATAAGGATTCAGTGTTTCACGGGAAGAATATTCTCATCTTAAGAAAACGTCCGAGTGGATCGATTGTGACCGTTTTTGTTTGCACATTTAAAGAGTTTTGCAAGCACATACACAAATATATTGAAAAGCCTTCTTTCTAAGAGCAGGCTTGATGGCAAACCCAGGTTTTTAGTGCCTTTGGAAGAGCTGCAGAGTTGGGGCAAGCCTTCTTACTTCTCAGTTCTTATGTTAGATCCTTGGTGTTTTCTGAACTTAGTTGTCTTGCAGACATTTCATTACCCAACTAGATAATATCATCGATGTTACCTAATTGGGTAACGAAACATCTGCAAGAAAACCACCCAGCCTAGACAGCACTAAGGAAGCCACAGTTCAAGCCTGGGTTACAAATATTCTCCTCCATTGGCATTCTTATGTTAGATTATGGTAGCTATCTTGTATGGAGTCACCTTTGGTGAAATGGGCAGCCATATGAATATAATCAATAATAAACAATTAAAAGCATAGGTACCCATTTATTACCTCGGGATTGTCAGACAACAAATGTAACACAAATGTAACACTGCTGGGTCCCCTTGACTTTCTCTTTGTACATTTAAAAAGTTTTGCAAGCACATATACAACTATATCGAAAAGCGTTCTTTCTGAGCTGAGTGGGGAATATGCAGAAAATTTATATGAATTTATTAAAGAGACCACGTCTACCCCAATTACATTCATTTGTGTTTTCTAAGCCAATTCAATTACCTCAAACCTTATCCTTGAATTTTCTTTCCAATGAATTTTTATATTGTGATGCAATTGTAGTTTTTTAGCTGTGCTAACCCAGTGTCAGAGAACCAGATTCCCATGCTTATTTTTTTCTGAAAATAACGGGCACTATTTTTTAAATGAATATTTCCTAATTGTTCCCAAAAGAATACCAATGGATTTAATGGATGAAGTTCAAATGCTATCCATTTGGCACTCATTGGATATAGGCAGGAAATCTCTATAAGAGTCACCGTGGATAGAAGACATACAACTTTCACCAAAGTTCTGGAGTCTGTTTTTGTCATGGTTTGGGAGTTACCCCTTTTTTCCTTCCAAAGTCATAAAATAGATTAAAGCAGATTTAGCTTATGGTATTTAATGCAGACTTCAGATCTTTTTTAATGACTGCCCATTCTTGAAAAGTAAAGTGGCATTAAATGTAATTTTGTGAGACTAGATAAAGCGGGAGAAATTAAATGAGGAGCATCCACCTTTGAAAAACGATCAAAGGGGTTTAAGGAAAAAAGTAACTATGAACATATTCTCTTTGCTTAAGTCCCAATGAATGTAATGCATTTTTTGTGTGTGCAAGCATGTGGGATTGAACTGAGACAAAATGATCCCTTGAAAATGCTTATTTAGAATGTTGCTTTGTTGCTATTAAAAATTTCTTAAGGTCAGAAATATTTCCCCATGCTCTCACCGCTTAACTAAATGTAACAATAATCAATGATGTCAGTGCTCCTCTTTTAGTAGATTTGGAAATATCTTGGGTACCTATGAGCAATTTCCAGGGTTGGACATTTCAGCATCCTACGCTTTCACTTTCCCACTCAAATATTTTGCTAAAAGATGGAAATGTGATTCTGTCTCTCTGTCCCTGTCTCTGTCTCTCTCTTTCTTGCCCTGTTGCTTTAGTGTTATATTTACCTGCATGGAAACAGTGAAAGTCATCAATAGATCCTTTATCGTAACAGTCGGTTTAGTTCTATAAATAGGAATTTTGACAAAGCCAAAACATGCCATTGATACAAAAACCATGACATTGAGGGCTCAGAGGACCTCAACATTTGCAGAGAAATCTGAATAAACTTTAAGTACAACATCTAACCTCCCTTCCCTCCACCAGTCCCCACAACCAATAGTCTAATAAGGTCTGAACATATATAGATTATTTACAGTATATTATAAACCATCAATATCCACTATATCCAATATAGCCTTAAACATAAAAAAATATGTTCACACTAAACCACACTTTAAAAGAAGTAATGCTAATAATTTGAATCCACAATAGCATTGTAATACAACAATTAATAATATTAAAGACTTTGCAAACAAACCTGTCATACTAATAGCCACACTTTTACTGAACAACTACACGCAGGTGACACTTTGATCTTCAAGGTTATCTGTCACCTTTGTGGAAAGATTAACCTATTATTATTCATGGGGAGAATTCCATAATAGTGGAGGTTTGACATAATAGCATCACTTCCATCCTCCCTCCCTCCCTCCCTCCGTCCCTCCCTCTCTCTCTCCCTCTCTCTAGTTTTCAGAATTTGGAAGCTGTCTTCTGTCTCCCTAGTCCTATCTTTTGACTCTCATCTATAGAATTTCATTGTGAATACTCAGCTGAATTTAAAGCATGTTGTGATAAGTTGATTACATTAGCTTTGTGCAGTTATACTTCAGTGAAAAATGTAATGCAATCTAAGAGAGATGTGCTGTCGCATAGCCTGCCATGGATAGGGCCTAGTTTGTGAGATCATTACTCCATTTATTTTCCATGAAAACATCTATCTCTGTTTTTTGTTTCTATTCCACCTATGTAACTGTCAGCCTTGCGAGGTAGTCCAGACAGGAAGTGCACCCAGGTGAACAGAATCTTGCAAGTTTTAAAGTACATCTCTTTCCTATCACCTTTACAGAAATTAGGTACGCTGGGCCCACTCCCCTTCTATGGGTTAAGCTGCCTCGTACGCTCCCCCCCCCCTTAAGATCATTCCCACATACCATTACAGTAACAGAGCAATCCTGATACAATCACAAACTGCTCTCCTATTGAGTCATCTTTCTGATGAATCTTAATTATGTATATGGAGAAAAGGAGAGAACATCGAGTGCCGGGCTAATGTGAAATTGGAGTACTTGATTACCATGGTTTCCAAAAAAAATAAAAAGGCCCCTGAACATGCTGTGGGAGAAGGAGTTTGTAGAGCTGGCAGTCTTTAGGAAGAGAAAATCCAGACCCTCTATGGGCAACTTTGCTTTGCTTATCAAAAGCTATGTCAGACTGCTTAGACCTGGAGTCAATGGTCTCCATCTTTGACCAGACATTTCAAATACTCTTTTTCTAAGAAAAATGGAACCATTGGTTAATATTATGTGTGCAAGTTCTTAAAGCTAACCTAAATCATTCTCAGGTATCAATTCCAGTTTGAAAATGATGGCATAAGTATTTTATCTGGCACTATTAATAGTAGTTTATTAGACTTGTATACCACCTGACTCTCAATCTCTGGCTGGGAGTTCCCTCAAGTAAGCACACCTTGAATTCCTCCAAGAAGCAAATCGGCAACCAGTGCAGGTTGTGAAGCAGAGATATTACCTGGGCATATTGAGGCATGGCCATTTCTATTTCAGGGCTGGTTGAAGCTTCCAGGTAGTTATCAAAGGCAGCCCCTATGGCAGTTCAAAACAGAAAGCGTGTGTGTTGGCAGAGATGCTTCAAGGATCTCCATCCCCTACAGATAGTCCTCAACGTGCGACCACAATTGAGCCCAAAATGTATGTTAAGTGAAAAATTTGTTGAGTGTTGCCCCATTTTATGACTTTTCTTGCCATGTTTGTTAAAATCACTGCAGTTGTTAAATTAGTAGCACAGTTGTTAAGTGAATCTGGTTTCCCCATTGACTTGGCTTGTCAAAAGGTCTCAAGAGGGGATCACATGACCTCGGGACACTGCAAGAGTCATAAATGGGAATCAGTGGTCAAGCATCCAAATGTAAATCATGTGACTGAGGGGATGCTGCAATGGTCACAAGTGTGAAAAATCATCATGTTACTTTTTTTAGTGCCGTAGTAACTTCGAACAGTCACTAAGGACTACCTGTAGTGTACATCACTGACTTTTGTTTGCAGGTGGATTTTTACCTGCCCAATGTCTAAGCATCATACTATGGTGGTTTTAGCTACATGGTATGTCCATGGCATTTGGTATAAAGAATGAAGTTCACAATTAGTGTTACTAACCTAGCTCTAATAAATATTAAACAGTGTATACTTTTCCAGCAAGGGTGAAATGTTGACTTCAGATTGTGGCTTCAAACAATTTGTTCTTCGGGAGAGTGTCTTCATCAGTATATGATTTGTGCCGTTGATTTTCTCTATCTTTGTTTGGTTCTTTGCTTGGCTGAGAGCCAGTTTTGTAATGGTTAAGGTGCCAGGCCAGAAATCAGGAAACGGTGAGTTCTAGTCCACTTTAGGCATGAAAGGTGACTTTGGGCCAGTCAATCTCTCAATCCATTGGGTTGTTGTTGTGGGAAAAATAGAAGGAGAAAGGATTAACAGATTAACAGAGTTGGAAGGGACCTTGTAGGTCACCTAGTCCAGCCACCCCGCCCAAGCAGTATTAATTATGTTCTCACTGCCTTGTAAACATAATAAAAGTGAGATAAAACATTTTTAGGGGGGAAAAAAAACCCGCCTCAGTTTGCAACTTGTACTTATACATGCAAAGGTGTAATATTATACCTTGAGGAATGCCAGTTCTCAGTTCCATTTATCTGTGATATAAATTAAACGGGAAGAGAGACAGGATCCAAGATGGCGTTGTTGGAATTCCTCAAGTCAGCTGGCTGATTATACTAAAAAATTGTGAAGGCAGCCTAAAGGAAGTTCGTCTATTTTCTCCCGTTTGCCTTACAAAAGTTTTCTTCTGCAACGTCAGTGGCTCAGGAGTTGAAGAGCCTGTGAAATAATGCTAGGCCTCGTGGATACCTTTCCCTTACATCATTTTGCCAACCGTTTGAAACCCGGAGACCAACCATTTGGATTCCTTAACCGTGTGAACTCTGCAGCAGATGTGTGCAACACCGTTCTCATGGGTTATCCTAATCCTTCTTAGCTTTTGAAGTAGGGAAGCGGGGAAAAGGTACTAGGGGAAGAAAATAAAGTCCTTTATTATTTCTCTCTCTCTCTCTCTCTCTCTCTCCCTACCCTCCACCCCCGGAGCTATTAAATTGCAACAGTTCATACTGAGCCACGTTGCTGCACAGACCTGAAATCTTCATAATTGGCCTGAATATGATTAAAGAAATCCCTCACCCGGAGGCTTTTAAGTCTGAATAGGTTCAGTTCATTCTGCTGTTGTCATGTTTGATCTAACATCAAAAGTATGGAGAGGAAAAGCAAACCAAAGTTTGAGGGGGGTGGTGGTGGTTTGAGATTCAGTGGAAAATATTAAGGTATCTGAGACCAAACAATTATACTTTTTCATACTGTACTCATTGAGACGATAGCAATGGATTTATTACTGGGGGAGTTTAAATTAATGGTTGACTGTGAAATTGGATTGATAGAGAATAGAGGTGTTTTTGGTTTTTTTTTGAAGGGTGGCCCAATTCTTAAGTAAAATGGAGTGTGCATTAAATGATTCATCTTAATTAAAATTTACATCTGTTCCACATATCCTTAATATACATTTTGCTTTAACTAGCATTATTTGTAAATGTCACAAAGTAGTTATATCTGCAATTGGAATCTGCAAACACAAATAGGCAATTTAAAGGCATACAGAATTTATGCGCATTTGCTTTTAAAATCTCCACGTGCCACTGTACAGTATTGTAGAAGAATTGATATTAATACTAAATAAACTAAATTCTAATTATTAGCCTCAGCCTCTGCATAGTTGTAGCATTAACGCTTAAACGTCTCTCTTGATCCAGAGGCATTTTGTTAATATGTACATATATAATAGGGCTATGCAAATCTATTGAAAGAGGGACTTGGAAATGCACAAATGATTTCATGTTGTTAAAACGGCTACTGTACTTGAACAATTCCTTGTTTCCACCTATCAGTGTTTGCCGTCTGATGGATTTGCTGGGAAAAGAGCAACATGGCTTTATGCGACAGGCCTGCAGAGAAAACTGGGAGCAGCTTCTACAACCTGGAGGAAGATACGGCTCCTTTAACAAGAAGGGCTTTATACAATCTGCCAAGCTTTTCAAGGTACGTCTTTCAAAGGATTTGCTCAGCCATACTTTTTTGTAACCCAACTGATCATGACAATGGCAGTTGCCCTAAAAATACTGGGGTAAGAGATGCGAGAAATCTATCTACATCAAGGGTATCCAACCTTGGCAATTGAAAGACTTCAATTCCCAGAATTTCCCAGGCAGCATGGCCACCTGGGGATTTCTGGGAGTTGAAATCCTCAGGTCTTAAAAGTTGTCAAGGTTGGACACCTAATTTACATGGATGCAAAACATGCAATGGATGTGATTGAATGAAATACATTCTGCAATGGTTATTTAAAGAACTGGTGAAGAGGACCAAAGGCTTCTCTTTCTCCTCTGGAGTTATCGTCTCCTTGTTTTTACTGAGGCCATTTCTTTTGGCCTTTGTGGAAAAGTCCCATTGACTCTGAACATTACAGGTTATAGTCCTTGCTATGACAAGCGTGAGCTCACTGGACTTCCTGTTTTTCTACTTTTGATAAAACATGGAAGAGCTTTGGGAAGTAACGTTGAGAACTGCAAAAACAAGAAGTGACTGGGTCTCATTTTTTTTTTATTTAGCATGCCAAGCAAAATTTCCTTTGCTAGTAAACACTAATTTCATTTTAGACTTAAGAAAAAGCACTGCAAGTGAAATACAAATGAAATTATAAAACTCATAGTAGCAACAACTTTAGGCATAGCGGGATAAAGAAATGAAAACACTTGTGTTTCCTCACATTGTAGTTATGAAAAAATCTGCATATTTTGGTTAAATTAAAAAAAAATGAGGTGAAGGAAGTAATTAAGTTGATACAACCCATCCTAACATAGAAAAGTCATGTTGTACCTTCTTTTTATGGATGGAGCTCTTCAAAATGAGATGCCTGTCAAAAAAACAAAGGTTGCAGATTAATTTTACATGACAGACATGGTTGAATGAGCAGGGATTAAACCCCAGATTTTTAACATTTAAGCCCTCCAAATCCTCTATTGTCTTTGTATGGAAATTTATTTCTTCTACTTGGAAAGTTTTAAAATCTCAAGTTCATTCTGCTCCAAGTATGAAAAAAAAGCAAAATCTTTGTCCTTGCCTGAGAAAGAAAAAACCAAAATAAAATCCATCTCCATCATTCATAGAAACAAATTATCTCATTCAGGAAATCTGTAAATGACTTCCACACCTTACTGTGCTGTTTGGACCAAACGCCATTTCAGGAATGTCCATGGGATGTGATCATAAAACTCAAGATGGGGCTCCAATAGTGTGATTGAAGCTCTGCTTGTTTTTATGTGTATCATATATACATTTGATTGCAGTGTCATGGTAGCCATAGCACTAGCAATAGCCCTTAGACTTACATACCACTTCGCAGTGCACACCGCCACAGACGAGAAGCCGAACGAGAGCAGCGGCTCTGGCCACGTCATACCTCCAAACCAATAGCGACACACCCGACCCCCCGGCCAATCGGAGCACAGTTCCGGCCAACCCGAACACACCCACGCCCCCAACCAATCAGGC
>JANHFL010001435.1:78502-92423 GCA_032468155.1 Oxyrhabdium leporinum
ACAAAAAGGGAGGGAGGGAGGGAGGGAGGGAGGAAGGAAGGAAAAGGAAGGAAGGAAAGAAAACCCAAAACACTCTGGATCTGGAGCTAACTAGGAAGCAGTTCGCATGCAGTCCAGAAAGTGACAGGCAATCCCAATCCCTAAAGACAGATTCTCAAGATTTGGCATTTTGGCCTATTATAAAGTTCTTCAACCTTGAGAAAGTACTTAGTAATAGAGGATGCAGACATGGGACTGGACAAAGCCTATTTCATGGAAAAGTGGAGATTCCTTTTGAATAAAGGCTCTTCTTAAGAATAGGAGTGTGGCAAGTTGAGGCTTGCATGGGTCTTTGAGTTACTGAACACCAGGCTTTTTAACTCTGACTTCTGGTTGCTTAGTGTACTACCTGTATATCAGCCTCTTGCATCATACTTTATAGTCTTCCTTTGCATGTTGCTGTTGTATTAATCTTCCCATAAAAACATTTTCTTTAGAACCCATTTCTGGACTCCAGAAGTCTTGACTAATTCTGCTAACATTTGGTGATCGTACAGATTTTTGTAAGCCAGAAGTGGCAGCCCTTGCTCCTGTTCTTTGCTTCTGATCTTACCCGCTGCCCAATTTGAATAAGCCAGTAAGACCTGCAGCCAACTTTGGCCCTGATTGAACCTGAACATGAAGGCCTTGCATGGAGCTGTCAATCTCCTAACATCTTTTTTACAGCTACGAAGCCACCCATTTCCACAAAACAATTCTTCTCATTGTTTCTAGAAGAAGAATGAATTACAGTGGTGAATATTTTACTTTAACTGTTACAAGCTAGACGGTAGACAAAGGCTAGCTTTCTGTGAAAGTTCTGCATTCTTCACATCTTTAGCCTATATTTTACAACACCATGATTTAGAAATGCCCAAAATAAAATAATCCCATTAAAATTAAAATTATGTAGTATGAGAGGTAAAGTGTAGCATCCAAAAACAAATTGCAACTACTCAAGATTTGCACAAAATACTCTTTTTTTTGTTTGCAAAATTTCTATATTTTAGATGGAATTATTAAAATTTATTCCATTCAAACATTGCCTTTTAAATTTTATATGTATAAAATCTGATGCACTCCTAAAAACAAGATGTTAATTAAATGGTCCTGATTCACATCCACGGCTTTGAGTGACAACATTGTGTCTCTCTGCTGCAGCAATAAAAAAGGAAAAATAGAACTCTATAGGTTATTTCTGCAACGTTTCTAACACCACAGCATGTAGGTTCACTAATTAATAAAGTGAAACCATTTTACAAAATATATAATTCCTTTGTACTTTCACTATTTTAAATTCATATTGCTTGGACTTTAGCAATACCTTTGTCTCATCAGGTTTAATTTTGTCAGATTATCATAATTGTTAAAAACATTTGTTTCCAGACAAGGGCAATGATTTTGATTGAGCTTACAAATTATATTCGTTTCCTGAAGAATAAGCCACATTGAACTGAATAAGCATTTATTTTGGTTAGATCTAACAAAACAACACCATTATTGAATTCCAAACATTCCAAACATCCTAACCGAAAATATTCAGTTATGCCTAATTTTGCAGAAAAAAATGAATTTGAAAAGTGGCTCTTGAAAGCTTCTGTGGGCTAGACAATGGCTAGCAAGGTCTGGGGATACTGTACTTTAAACAAAAGAATGTGTACAAATGTAGTCAAATTTTATAGTTAATATGGCAGAGAATGTATCCAGACCTATGAACTGGAAGAAAATTATGCCAGTGATCAGAAAAAACAAAAAGTCCTTGCAGGCAAATGAATCTTTGGGGAAAGGAGAATATACAGGTAGCAACTGTGTAGAAATAGTATACAGATTAGAGCAGCTCCAAATTAAGGCAGCTGACATGCAAGGATTGAAAAGCACAAAATAAGCTACTGCTTAATTCTTCCTAAACCAAAACGTTCAGAGACAAAATTTAAGTATGCAGAATAATAAAATATTTACAAGCATAAACCATATTCAAATCAAAGTAGTTGCAGCTTTATTGCTTAAATTTATTTTTGGCACTCTAGCTGAAGTTTACCATGTTCTCTGACTAAAGATCTGGAAAAAAAGGAAGAAAGATAGGAAAAACTCTGGATAGTCCTCAGTCCTAAGAAGATCTGATATATAAGAGTCCACAAAAGGCTTAGGTAATTATTAATTATATAATTATAAATTCAAGGAGAAGGAAAATACATATTTGTGACAACTGAACATGACAAGGAAAGAAAATAAATAAATAAAATAAAATAAAGTAGAATTTAGCCAAAGGAGAATAAAACTATTCTAAGCCTGTTCAAAACTATAAATAAGAACCTACCAAAAATCAGCTAAAAAATGTGGTTAGGAATAGCTTCAATTAGAAGTGTCCATTGGTCAAAAAAAGTTACCTTGATGGCCATGATAGTCTGATCATAGTTTACTTTTTATTGTGCACTGCACTATAAAACAGAAGAAGCTTCAATCATACCATTGCGGTTGCCATCTTGAATTTTTTAATGAGATCCTGTGGATACCCTTGGCTTCAACAGTAGAGAAAGCTAATCTCTGTCAGGAGGTGCTCCCCAAAAAGCAAGTAGGGCTTCCTAAGACTTTAAGAACGTAAAACTTTATTAGCAAAAAATAATGAAGCTCAAGATGAGGATCAAAGTTCCAGTATTCAGGAATGATAATTTAAGGTTGATATTCCAAACTCTTTTGGGACTGTTGTTATCCCCAAAATTTCCTTATTTTCTGAATGGTTAATGCCCTTCACATCTTATTAAAAATCTGGGCTAATATACTGGATAAAGAAATCCTGCAAAAACAGTATTTCATTGCCTCCCGGGACTGATATATTCTCAAAGCTTATTGGAATGGCAGGGTACAGATGAAACTTAAAAGTTTTCCCATGCATTTGCATTTTTTCTTATTGCTTTTAACCTGGTTACCAGCTGTATAAGAATATCTACTTTGTGTCTTTCTCATATCCCAGGATCCAGGCAGATGTTTGCCTTCAGAAATGATAAAGACTGCTTTATAAATCAAATGTGAGTCAAATTTTTTTGGAGCCATTTTTTTCCCTCCCATCCTGTTTCAAGCTGCTACAGGCCTCAGTTTGGAATACACCTAGGCTCCTTCCATCCTTTAAGATCGTACTTGTAAAATTCATGGGACCTGTCTCAGAACTGTTTGGATGCTAAAGCTGTACAGTTCAGTGAAAGGAAGATCTCAATAATATGAGAAACAACTTTATTAATTCATTCAGATAAACTTACGACTTTGTGTGTGGGTGGGGGATGCCAGTTTGACTATATTTTGAAATCCTTACACCAAGGAACTGCTAGATTGAATTGAAGAAACAATTCAACTCACTGAAACAAAGACAAATACTGCCAGATAAAGAGAGTCAAACTGAACTAAATCTAAAGGGTTGGGGGGTTTTTTTTGCATGTTTTTACCTGTAACTGTTTCTGTATTAGTCTGCAATTAACAATGTAATCCTCTAACAAAATGTATCTTAATAAACATTTTCAATATGCAATGCAATATGTATTTCCTCTGAAAGCATATGTTTAATGCATATTTTGAGATATTTACACTATTGGGAACTGTAACACGATGTTCAGAAAAGTGTGACATTTGCATTGTATTCCCATCTGTACATTTGTCCAATAAATGCTGATCAACTCATTTCCTACAAGAATTCACAAGAATTCCTAGCGTGGCATGGCAGTGTTAAAATATCACAATTTAACAAGGTTTGTACAAGGGAACTTTCTTTGTGGGTCGGGTCCAGTGTAAGCATACTGTAAAAGTGGGGTGCATGGATCAGTGGGGGGAAAGGAGTGCGATATATAGACCCGATAACTACATTTTAGATTTGCTTTTATAAAAACAAAAAACAAAACTTTTTAAAAACTTCTGCTTCCTTCTTTCATTTCAACAGCGAGTCTCTCTCAAAAGATAGGAGGCCCCTCGTGTAAGTTTAGAAAAAAAATAAATGAAAAAGCAACTAAAAACACTGCAAAAAAGTGTTGAACAATTCTCTGTGTGAAGAAAACTGTTAACAAATGTCCAGAGCACATCGCAGAAGCTAAGAATGTGCAGCTGGAGATATAGCCTTGTCTCCAAGCAGTATATTCATAATTTGTGAATTTGGAAAGCGGCACAAGGCTGCACAACAGCTGAAAGTTTAAGCAGCTGATGTGCCAGCTTTCTCTGTCTTTAACTTCGTTAGTTGCTCAGCGTTACAGATGTTCTCCCCACGAATCACACCTGCAAGCCTTAAAACACATTTTTCCCCTTTTTTTAAACAAGCTGGCAGATGCATGAAGCTTGAATACTTATGAAAAATCAGCATGAAAAACATGCCTTATTCCTCCCCTCCTCCCCCCCCGGCCTCCGATTTCAGAAAGCGTGGCATTATGGTCCTGGCTGTCTAATACTTGAACAATTTAGATAATTTGGCGTTCAATGCAGACAGGCCCCTTGAGAGAAAACATACACATAAGGGGTCCTACAAAGATGACTGTCACCAAGTACAAACTGCATGTAAATTTTTGCTGTGGTGATTACCTGGTGGTGAATGCTGTCTTAAAAATCACTATTACACGAACACGAATTTATCTTTTCTGTGTTTAGCACCAAGGCCGGCCTTCAGCACCATACAGAAGGTTGAAAAAAGAGGGGCAGCAGCCTATATTTTGTAGAAGAATTAGTCCAGAATTACTATATGGTTGCATCATCCTTATGTGGGCTCTCAACAACGAGTTCTTTCAGTATCATCCAACTAACATTTGAAAATGTACACAGTACAATAGGATAAATAAACAAACAAACAAACAAACAAAAAATAAATATCTGAAAGTTAACTCCATTATAGAAGTTAATTTAAATCCCAAACTCAAGATTTCCAGGGCAATCTGTTGCTTAATTCCAATTCCTCAAAACATGTCCAGTATATTTCCTATTGGAAATGGACTTTGGACATAAACCATAATTCATGGACACGTTTGTTATGATACTTTTAAATTAATGTTTCTAATCCCCCCCACCTGATTCCCAGTTAGCAGAAATAACTTGAAAGCACTGTAAGTTATGCTGGGATAAAAATACCACAAGCAAACAAATAACCCTTCCAGAAAGAAACTCTCATCTTCACAAGATAATGGTTCTTAGGGACAGAATATCTTTATTAAATCTGTTACAATCAGTGGCACCAAGAAAATCGACTTTCCCTTGGCAAGTACTCGTTCCTGCAATTTTTATTTTTTAAAACAATTTGCAACAGACATAATTTTTCTGTGTGATCTGAATGCCAACGCATCAGAAAGCGGAAATTCAGCATCCCATTAGCTATGTAACAATTCTTAATATTCCCCAACCCTGAACCTCACTGGGGAAGGGAGAGGTGTACATGGTATATTGAACAGGTGACAGCGTCATTACATCCTCTCCTTTTTCATAAATAAAAAATAAATAAATCAAGGTTTTTGGTTGCTTGTGTGCTTCTATTTTCTGCAATTCAATTCAAATCAAATATTTTTATTATGGTCTTTGGCAAGCTTAGTAAAGATTAAAGCTTAGGCAACCACTGAGAGTCCCGATCTATCTAAAATATCTACCACGAGTGAGGAAGCCTTTGAATGACAGAGCTTACCCTTCATTATTTTGTGGGGCTGAGACCTGTAGAGGGTTGATGGAGCTATGACATGGGTGGAAATCACTATGATTTTATTTTTTCTTCCTTCGGGGAGAAAACTTTTTCCCACTCTTAAATTTAGGGGCTGCTTACAGCATTGTGGCCAATGATTATCCACTATTACATAAACAGGAATATTTTTTTTCAAATATAGTTTCTGGGCATCCTAAACACAGACAATTTGGTTTTTCTTCTAGACTGGGCAAGAAACCTGTGGCACCTACTCAGGTTTCCTTGGGAGTTGTGTTGATTGCCATCCTAGAAATGGCTTTGCTTGCCCACTAAAAAAAGCCAACTTTCTTTGCACGAGGAACTCTCTCTGCACGGGGACATTACAGTGTTTTTGCCTTCCAGAATTCCTGTTGTTTATTGGGAAATATAACAGCCTAGGAATGATGGCTTTTGATACTAAAGATACGTTACCCTTTCTCTTTATTTTGACAACTGTGGTCTTCAGCTTTCTGGGAAAAAGAAATGAATGTTAACTGCCAGTTTACATCTGTAGAGTGTCTTTTGTGTGTGTGTGTCATCAAAAAGAAACGGAAGGGAGAACCTCTCTATCACCTCATTTTGTTATATCTACACACCCACCGTATAGAGAGATATTCCACCTCTCTTCCTGTTTCCCAAGACTCTGTAATCTACTATAATGGGCTACTTTCTTCCTTGTCCTCATTACCTACCTGAAGAATGAATAACATGAAGCAAAGCGGGGCAAAACTGAGCCTTATCGGGAGACTAGATAAGGACATAGCCTTAGCAGAAACAGGCTGTGAAAGCCCCAAGAGGAGGACTTATCTGCCTGAAACAGGAAGTTCTGCTTTCTGTCTGTTCAATACATTTTAGGGAGTTAACATTGCGTTTTCCTTTCCTTTTTTTAATGAGGCAAAAGCCACACATGTTCAGGCCTTCTTGCAGTGGTTTTAGGCTGTTGTAGTACTGTATGTTTACAAACTGGTCAGGAAATGCTATTGAAGCCAGCCTGAAGCCATTTTGTTCTGATTCCTATATACATATATATTTAAATATATATATTTAAATAAAGTCTGCAAGGAACCAGTCTTGAGCCATCTCTGATTGAATATCAGCTCTTTTGTGTGCAATACTGCATCCTGCACTCTTAACATTTTGGATAAAAAGTTTTATTAAGATTGCTTCTGGAAGAGTAGAGATTTCTCCCCCCCCCCCCCGCCAAAAAAAGGTTAATCATAATTCCTAAGCATGCAAAGAAAGCTGCATCTTTCATGCATGCTAAGGTACTGCCCCAGAGCACGTTCACATTTTCGGTTCTGCGCTAGGCGAACCGGTTGTTAAATTATGTGAAGCCCACCTCTGGGCCCCAACCAGCCTACAACCCCTCAGAATCACAAGTTGTCTTTAAGAGAACATAAACTCGGCCTGTTTTTACTTCTGTTGCTCTTCCTTGCTGTTGTTTATCAACTGTACACTGGGGAGTTAGTGTGGCAGGGTGGACTTTCTAAATATCTTCGTCTTCCTCGCCTGCTGACTAGATCAAAGGTTCTCACTTTGTTTCCTTCTCCTTTTTATCTTCCTCAAAGAGGCATGAAGAGATCTCGTTCTTCCTTTTTTGGGGGGGTAAAGTTGCCGCCAACTCTTTCCAGATGTCATGGAGATCTTTGGCCATCTTCTATGACTTGTTTGTTTTCACTTCTAAGCAATCCATTTCTATAAGTAGCCCTCGACTTATGACCATAGTGGAACCCAACGTTTGGTTGCTAACTGAGAAATTGGTGAAGTGAATTTTGCTCCGTTTTGTAACCTTCCTTGCCGCAATTGTTGAGTGAATCAATGCAGTTTTTAAAGTTAGTAACACGGTTGTTAAGTGAATCTGGCTTCCCCATTGATTTGCTTGTCAGACAGTCACAAAAGTGGATCATCGTAAATCTGAGACAATTGCCAAGCGTCTGAATTTTGATCACATGACCATGGGGACGCTGCAACAATTTTAAGTGTGAAAAACTGTCACAAGTCACTTTTTTCAGTGCCGTTGTGCATTTGAACAATCACTAAGTGAACTGTTGTAAGTTGAAGACGACCTGTATAGAGAAAAATTGCGCTATAAAGAAATACACACTGAAGCCCACAGCATTGAATGTGTCCCCACAGTAATTGTGGGGCTCATTTGCACTGAGTTGTGCATTTAAAAATGCATATACAGATAGTCCTTGACTTACAACTGCAATTAGGGCCGGGATTTCTGTCGTTAATCAAGATCGTTATTAAGTGACTCACGCCTGATTTTATGACTGCTTTTTTGCCACGGTTGTTAAGCAAATCACCGCGGATGCCAAGTGAACTCCATTGATTGGTCAGAAGCCATCTGAGAAGACTGCAAATGGTGGCCACAAGGTCCTAGGACACTCCCGCCATTGTAAATACACGCTGGTTGCCGAGTGCCTGAATTCTGATCGCATGACCGTGGGGAAGCTACCATGGCTGTAAGCGCAAGGACCAGTCATAAGCCACATTTTTCACTGTCGTCATAACTTCGAATGCTAAATTCATGTTGTAAGTTGAGGACTATCTTCTTTCGTTTTAACATACAATGTGGGATGGAAGGCCAGAGATCAGACTTTTGCATTAGATGTGTGGAGGATCAGAAATTAGAAATGAAGAGAGGTAGTCATGTTCTGCTGGCCCCATTGTGAGGGCCACCTCATTTCTTGTAGTCCTTGACTTAACAACCGTTTATTTAGTGACTGCTTGAAGTTACAGCGGCACTGAAAAAAGTGACTTACAACTGTTTTTCGCACTTACGACCATTGCCGCATGCCCATGGGGGGATGCGATCAAAACTCAGACGCTTCGTTACTGACTCATATTTAAGACGGCTGCGGTGTCCCCAGGTGACCTCCTGGCAATGGGGAAATCCAGATTCACTCAACAGCGGTGCTATTAACTGAACAACTGCAGCGATTCACTTAACAACGGTTGCAAGAAAGGTTATAAAATGAGGCAAAAGTCCCTTGACAAATGTCTCACTGAATCACATAAATGTTGGGCTCGGTTGTTTTCGTCAGTTGAGGACTACCTGTAATTATGGTTAGGTCCCCACGAATGATGATGGATGATGATGAATGATGCTAGTTATGTTTCACCCAAAGAACACGGTGAGCAGCTGTATCCTCATTTGCCGACGCCATAAGACGGTTCGATCCATGGGCTCCATATCTCTGAACAGCATTTCTTTCTCCATAGGCCAGCCTTGAATGTGCCTGATTAAAATAATATATAGTCAGCCAGCTCTGGATGAACATCTGGACTTTTCCCAGACAGTCTGAGGCACCACCAGGCCTTTTTAACAAACTCCATTTTCTGAATCTATTTTTTCCTCTTTAGCTTCCACCCACATCTCGTTCCAGAGTAAGCTAGTCAACGAATCGTGAGATGCATCAGATTTTTGAGTGTTTGCTGGGATCACGCCAACATTCATAAAGTCAGACCGTGCCTGCCTCAATATGACTAACATATGGTCTTAACAAATTTCAACAGCACTGTATATAAAAAGAGAGCTGATCCAGAAACTCGTTCTGTTTTCTGTTTCTTACAATCCATTTTCTCCCCCTTCTATCTTTCCTAAGGCACTCAGTATGGCACAAATTGTTCCTAGGATTCAGCCGTCTTTGAAAACGCCAGAATAATGATGATTATTTCTAGAAAATAAGAAACTGTTTTCAGATTTATGGCCTTAGCATTTGATTTTTCTGTCATTGTCTCCCAAAAACAGACTTGGTTCGGCATTGTGGTGATTACACAAAATACAGATTCCCCACCCCCCACCCCTCATTATGTGAAAAGGAGCTACAATATAGTCTTGGCACGGGTTCTTAAAAAAGCATTTCCCAGTAATAAAATCCTGCAGCAGTATTCGTAGAAGAGCATTCCATTTCTATTTAAACTTGAACCTTGCATAATTCCAAAAGCTTTAAAAAAGGCTGCGCTCCAATCCATTTTTACTCAGAAAAGGAACTGTTTTGTGGCAAAATGAGTCATAAATGCTGCAGTGACTAGATTAAGTTGTTCAAATCCTGTTTGAGATATATTCTTTTACGCTCTCTTGAATAACCGAAGTTACATCTCCAGTCTGTACATACCACTACTTCATAAAAGCACTTCTGTTCATTAACTTAAGTCCTGCCAGACAGCCTCGAGTTTTAAAAGCCATCTGTGGCTGATAAGAGATGTAAATACTTATCTCTCCTCCTAAGGCCAGTGGATCACAGCCAAATGGCGCATGAAAAGCTTTAAGCATGCTACCATCTTGGTTATGATCTGCTGTTACACTGGAAGCGAGATTAATAAGGCAATGTGGCATGTGTGTATGTGTGTGCGCAGGCAGGGGATGTCAAATTATCTTTCCTATTCAGCCTTTTTAAAAAAATAAAACCTTGGGAAAAAAGAAGACCTATGGTTTGAAGGCAATTGCCAAGCCTCCCTTCCGAGCCCTGTGTTTACTGATAACGACTAATTATACCTGTACAAATACACTGTGTAAACAGCCCTTGTAAATTAAACAGGCTTCTTTATTTAAGAAAAAGCACATACCAAACTATGTAAAATTCAAAAGCGCCTCCTGTTTTGTCTGGTACATTGAGACTATAAATGTGAGAAAGTTTTCTGTTAATCTGTGATAAGGAACATAAGCATATATCTACATGCATGTAGTGTACACAGATCTACACATTCTTTATGGTGGGGTTCGAGATTCACGTAGCTTTTATTTGTCACACTTGATTCTGAGCTCTGTATTGGGTGTCATTAAAATGAAATGCTCATAAGAAATCATAAGCACCTTCTTATGATTCATTTAATTTGGTCTGTTAGTTTGGAAATATTCTACACAAAGTGTGCATTTCCTGTTCTGATGTAATTTAAGAAACAACTCCCGGTGACTTATTTCCTCCCTTTTCTCCTTTTAGGAAGGAAATAGAGACTTAATAAGGGCATACTTTCCTAAATGAATGAACTTAAAATCAAGGCCAGAGTAAGTAGATACCTACAGTACCAATCCTGTTACTTAACTTTCTTGTTTTCTAGAGATGTATTTGTTAGAATTTACTCCTGGCTTTTGTTCAGAAAATGGTATATATACTGTATATATAGTGTCCCTTCCTTCGAGTTGTCCCTACAATGATGATTCTATGAAATATGTTGGGCTGAGAGTTACTAACTCAATGTTACTCACCAAAATTCCACAGCTGAAGGTGGACTTGAACCTGTGTCTGTCTGGTGCCCTTACATTATTGCGTTTCTGGTCGTGCCTTTGAATTGTCCTTGATTCTTGGCAATTGCCTGGATGAGTCCCTGCAATTTTCTTGGCATTGTTTTCTAACTAGGACTGAGAGAGAGGTTGGCCTAAATTTATACCAGAAACTTTTTGTTACACAATTGTTTCTTTTTACTCACATCCATGTGTAATGTTCATAATTCAAGGCTGAGGATAAAAAGCGTTGTATATATTCAGTGGTTTGGTTTGGTCTTCTAATGGGGAGGAGGTTTTACCCATAGAGAGCAGTTTGTTGAACCGGATGATACTTCCCAGAAATGCTGGACATCCATGGCCAACTTGCTGCTGTGGGCAACCTGAACTACATAGATTTTGGTCTTCCTTGTCAAGACAATTGTGTAGGCATCTAGGACTTGGTGAAATTTGTATTTATTGCTTCATTCAAATGTATTTATATGGCCATCTATCTTACAAGCATAACTCTCGGTGACTGAGCTGAGAAAAAAATAAATAAACAGAACCGTAACTAAATAAAAGTAAGAATTACTCAAAATAAAAACCTTAAAAGAGCAACAAGGAAATCAACCAATCAACATATTATAGGCTCATCTAATTTGCTAATCCCCATTCGGGAGAAAATAACTAGGTCTTAAGAAGTTTCCAAAACCCAACAGGATCAGGCCAACCTAACGTCAGATGAGAAGGTGCTCTGAAGAACAGGGGCCATGACAGAAAAGGCATGCATTCTGGGTCCTGCAAAATGTCATTTTCTGATTGACAGGACTCAGATCAGACAAGAGACTGAGGGCTGAGCAAGCTTCTATTACTTCAGACCTTCGGAGAGCTCACCTGACAGACAGCCCACAACATTGAAAAGATGTATTTAAATTGTACACTGGTGTAGGCTTTCATAGCCAGTATCTGTTGAGTAGTATTGGGCTTCAAGGTTTAGTAACTGTGGGCCAGGCAATAACTTCCTAACATTTCACCAGCAACTGTGGCTGGCATTTTCAGAAGCAAGGTGGTGCACTCCACAGGCACAGAGTGGGATCTTGTCTTTATACCCAGATGCCCCTGAATGCTGCTTTCCAATTAGTCCAGGTTGGTAAGAGCTGGCCTTTAAGGGGTTCTTTGTTTGTGTTGTTTCCGATTGTTGGTTTTGGTGGCATTTTTCATTTTTCATGAAAGCAAAAGTCAACTGACTTGGATGAAGCATCTGAGAAGGCAAAACAGACTTGATAGATCCTAAAAAGAAAGACATATGTTCTGCATTACCCAAAGCAGGAGTTCTCTCCCCCACCCCCACCCCCACTTAAATAATAGGTCTATAAATTCTCCTCTGTAATTCAATATCCAGCATTTTGGATGACTTTACTCCCTTCTCTCTTTTTTTTCTAGAAGTGTTAGGAATATGAGAAGAGAGTAAAGGTAAATTCTGAGATGTTTTTATGGATACTTGCAGCATTATTCCCAATTAAGGGTCCCTTAATCGAGACTACATAGTATAATAACTACATAGCATGGGAGTCTGAAAAGTAGTGGTCATCTAAAAACCCCCCAAAAAACCTACAGCACAATCTGATACAACACTAATCTGTGGACATGGCCATTGAGCTCTTTTCTTCAAAGAGGGTGGAAACATAAATATGCATCTCTCCCCCCCTTCCCCCTCCCCTCTTTCCTTATAGGTGGGGAGGACATACAAATATTCTCTTTCCATTATCAAACACAAGCTATGCAAAGAAAGCCACATGCTTCATCTCCTCTAACACAATTTAAATTATGAAAGACAACACTTGTGTTATTCTTCTGTAGAAAAAAAGATTTTCTATTATTTATTATTTTATTTATTTGTATCCTGCCTTTATTATTTTTACAAAAAACTCGAGAGGGTGAATATATCTAGCACACTTTCCTCCTCCTATTTTCCCCACAACCCTATGAGCTGAGCTGGGCTGAGACAGAGTAACTGGCTCAAAGACACCCAGTCGACTTTCATGGTTAAGGCAGGACTAGAACTCACAGTCTCCTGCTTTCTAGCCTGATGCCTTAGCCACTAGACCAAACTGGGTTTCAGTGTTGGCTTATGAATCCAAGGTTAAGCTTCTGATCTGGGGTGGTCACATATTGACTAGAAGAGGGGTCCCCAACCTGTGGGCTGCAGACTACTACTGGGTCGTAGCCTCTTTGGAACTGGGCTGGACAGGAAGTGGGGGAGCCTCAAGATTGACTCAGCCTTCCATCCTTCTGAGGTTGGTAAAATGAGGAGCCAGACTTTTGGGGGCGATATGCTGACACTGTAAACCGCTTGGAGAGGGCCGTAAAGCTCTGTGAAGCGGTAGATAAGTCTGCTAGTGCTATTCAGTATTCCATAAGGGATTAGAGCATTTACAAAAATGGACTGAAGTTCATGAAATGTTTTCCCATTGACCCAAGAAGGTTTAAACTAGCACTGGCTCATGTTTTCCAAGACTTTAAAAGTGCTTTCTTAGAACATCAAGAATTTGGAGGAAGAGATAGCCAGCAGGATAGTTTTTGAGATGTTAACCCACCCACTCCCAGTTGATCATGCTGCCCAGAGATTTAGGCTACCATTCAGTGTCAACTACTTAGCAGCAAATTGTTGGTGAAACTAGCACCAAGAAAGCTCAGTTTTTAATCGACCCTGACCCCCTTCTTCTTTGGGGAAGCCCCTTAGATATTGGAACACTACTATCGTGTCACCTCTAGTCCTTCTTTTCATTAAACGAGACATATCCAAGGTTTGGTTTAGTGTAAGTTAGGACAAACTTGGACAGGCTTTCAAAATTTTGCATTTTCTACAACAAAGGAAAGCCCTGGAATCCCTGTTGTGCTTCAAACAGCTGATGCTCTCTTAGCCCTGCCTACATCATACGTTTGTTGTTGTGGAGAAGAAGGGAAGAAAGAGCACCCTGTATATGGCTTTCTCTTCCTGTATGAAAGGTGGAATACAA
>JANHFL010001435.1:104468-119957 GCA_032468155.1 Oxyrhabdium leporinum
ACTTTCAGATTCAGGTTTTCCCAGATGTGCCAATATGACTTCTTCAATAAATTCTTACTTGGATGAACTTTGTTTCCAAGTGCTGAATGAACAATGGGGGATTTCATCGGAACGCTGACACCAGTTGCCAAGCACCTGAATTTTGATCACAGGATCATGGGAATGCCACAAAGGTTGTAACTGTGAAAAATGGGTCATAAGCCACTTTTTTTCAATGCCATTATAATTTGAATGGTTACTAAATAAACTGTTGTAAGCTGAGGATTACCTTTATCTTCGTCTTCTGTCCTCAACTATAAAAACAGTCCAAGACAACAACAAATGAGGCAGCTCATTTTCAAAATGTTGGTAGTTATTTTCTGACCTTCAAAACACCACAGAACACAATTTTGGAGAGGGCAAAGAAACCATAGGGTGGCTACCTCAGTTCTTCTCTTGAGCATGATCTGGGCTGTGTGTCATGCCTAGCAAGATGGCAGATAGAGAGCCCACTCTTTTGGAATGCATGTGAAATCACGACATCTTTAAAGTGTCCGCCATCTTGCTGATTTTGACCCTCCGCTCTGTTTCTTCCTACAAAAGAATTTCAACTTAATTCTAAATTAAAGTCTGTGTGATACACCAGATCACAAGACACGTTGGACAATGGGAAAATAGGCCTGACCCTCACAGCACTTCTTGGAAGTTATATTTGTCTGAGTATCACATCATCTTTGTCGGTCCGTAGACACATGCTTGCAGTTTGTGTTCTTTTTTTATATATATAGTAGATCTTAGTATGATAAGCATTGAGTAAAAGTTTCCTGGCAGAATTTTTGTGACAAATTTCCTATGAAAAGATTTGTGTTGATTATACCAATTTCAGCCCATTTCCTCACCAGTAACTTATAGTATCTTCAAAGCATTTCTCAGGCCTTGCTGAAGGGATAAAAGCCTATCCATACTGTTGTTACACAACAACAGTTAGATCATTCTAGAAGCTGCTGTATATTACTAAATAAGAAATGAGTCACAGGAGTCAATCAGTAAAATGCCAAAATGAAGCAGGGAACCAAATGTTTGTTTGCATATCTATAGTTCAAGACTGTGCAGGTTGCATGACTTTGTATTGTTAAACTAATTACCTGATGAAAATTAAGGCTTATTGAAAATAATTAAAGATTAGGAGAAATCTAAAATTTAAAAACTTTAAATTGCAGGTTAAGTTATAGAATCTGATAAGAGAGGTCAAGAAAATGTATTGCACAAGCACTGCAATGTTTAATTATTTGCTTGTTTGGAATAGCTTTTATCTCAGGCATCACAACTTTAAACAGCTCGCACACACGAAACTGCCATGATACAGTAAAAAAAAGAAAAGAAAGTCAGAAAGCAAAGCGTTCTCAGATTATACAATACAGAAATAATAAACAGCAAATGGCACAAATACAAAACTAATGGAAATTTATTATCAGTTTTAAGAGTATGAGGGAATGTCCTAAGGTTGTAGGCTGGATTGGCAAGTCAGATAGCATCCTAGAAAATAACGGCAAGCCAATTCTGCTCTTACCAAGAAAAACACTTGGATGTGTCCCATGAAGTTGCCGGGGATTGAGCGATTTAGTTTAGAAACTGGCAGTTTGAGCTTCCCCTTTAATTGTAATTTTACTTATAATATTCTTCAAAATAATCAGTCAAGTGAAGTAGTGAACCCAACAGAGAGCAAGGAAAGCATCCATGTTCATAAAGATGTTGATTATATTCCCTGCCCCAAACCACTTAAGTTGTATTACAATGCTGATATTTGGACTTTAACTTGGTTGGCACTTGGATAAAAAAACTGCCAAGGAATATGATGGCTGTAGGCTGGTTGGGAAAACAGAAACTGTGAAGAAGTCACCTCTGTAAGATATTTTGGTTTTATGGACAAGACAATGACAGGGTGTGTCTTTCAACGTATTATGAGCCACGGTGACACAGTGGTCAGAGTGCGGTACTGCAGACTACTTCTGCTGACTGCCAGCTGCCTGCAATTTGGCAGATCGAATCTCACCAGACTCAGGGTTGACTCGACCTTCTATCCTTCCGAGGTGGGTAAAATGAGGACCCAGGTTGTTGGGGGCAATATGTTGAGTCTGTAAATGGCTTAGAGAAGACTGGAAAAGCACTGTAAAGTGGTATATAAGTTTAAGTGCTATTGTTATTGCTGATGCTATTATCATGTAGGAAATACAAGCAGGCGAAATACAAATTTGAGAGAGTGGAACAGGCTTTATAATCCACATTTGCGCCAATTGATCAACATTTCTGGATTCTCTGCTTACCTGACTTCAATCTGGCTTTATTTGAGAGACATTCAGTGTATAGTGCAGCATGCAAACTTCTCATGTAATGTTTTATTTTAATTCAGATATTTCATAGAATAATTGAAGTCAGGTAAGAAGAGAAGCCAGGAATATTGATTAATTGGTGCCTATGTGAATTATATAAAGCCTGTTCCAATTTCTCAAATTTGTATTTCCCTTGCTGCAGCTTAAACTGAAATGAACTTTCTGAGTAATTGTTACACTTCTCTTAATTTCACAAACCATGCCTTTTTTTGAAAATGTGCACAAAAATATGTACAAAATGCATAATGTGTGTCTAAAATGTCCTATTGTTATTATTAACAAATATTAACAAATCCAAGCACCATAGGAAATGCAAGGAAAATGCAATATTTTTAGAGATTCCCCTCTCTGCTCCCTCAAGATCTCAAACTGCCATGGAAATGTGGGAAATAAATGTAAGACTGGAAAACATTAAAAAGTAAGATAAACTGAAAATAGCATTGTCTGTTTCTACTTACATTCTTTTCAATCTGGTTCCCCCCCCAAAAAAAAACCCAAAAAAAACCACCAATGGATTTTTCTCAAGCAATGATGGAGTCTGCCATTTCTATCCTTGAATTAAAAGCAACTTCAGGACATCCTAACTTCTTTCTAAGTTAAAGTGACCCTTAACTATAAAATGACTGAATTCTTTAAAAATAGAAAATAAAGTTGACATCTTTCCACCTCAGGATTTGCTAGATTTTCACCCATACACAAGCATACAATAAGCCCCCTGGATTTAATAATTTCTGGGCTATTAAAATTTCTTGATATTTTTAGCTGAGGAGGGAAATTTGGGGAGGGCGGTTTAGTTTTGCATGCCACTAACTCTCCTTAACAGAATTCTGAAAAATGTCATTAATAGTCCCAAAGTCTTTTTTCTTTTTCTGAAATTTGTCAAATATTGGAATTGGAAGGTCCCTTTGGAGCTTTTTGAAGTTTTGATTAAGGCAAAAATCTGTAATAAATAGTGGTCCTGAGCATACAATTTTTTCATGGCGCAGCATTCCTGCAATAGTCCCAATGCCCAATTGATGAGAAGCAACAGGCCTGCAGATATTACAGGTAGTCCTTGCTTTAATGACCGGTCACATCATTGTAAAACATTGCATTGTATTACTCACTGCAGTCACATAACTGCATTTCAGTTGCTTGACAACGGATTCACATTTACAACCAGTTGCAGCATCTGCAATCATGTGGCCACAATTTGTGATACTTTATGTTGTTTTTCTGTCAGAAAAAGGCAAAAAACTTCCCATTGGATATGCTGGCTTTGTTTAATGATCACATGGTTCGTTTAACAACCACATGATTTGCTTAATGATTTATGACTGTCATAAAAAAAACAGTCATAAATTGAGTTAGATCATGGGGTGACCCACTTTAACAACCCTCCTGACTTATGTCCAAAATCTGGGGCCCAGTTGTGGTCGTAAATTGAGGACTATTGTATTACTAGTATTTCCTAAGATTTATGTCAGAATAAAAACTTTGGTGATATATTGTGCTTACCTTACACGTTTTTTCTGGTAAACATCTCAAGGATTTTCCCAAGGCAGAATCTGCAATTCACTTGATCACTTCAGTAGTGGGTTGGTGATAGGTTTACTGGTAGGTTACTGTCAGGGTAATGTTAATTTAACAGCAGACCAGCTGCTGTAAGGTTGTAATGCTGTGATACTGTAAAGTTATAATGATGATGATGCAACAGTAGCAATGAGTCAGCAGGGTTATTGGACTGCTACCACTAAGAGTCTGTAATATAAGACAGACCTTGTGGGGGACATGTCTCTCTCTCCATGTGTGCTTCCGTGGTGTAGCTGGTTACTGCTTGCTCCTGTATTCAAGGCCTGTATAAAAGTACTTGTATGTATATATGATTTTAGGGCTAAAAACCACTATCTGTAAATACAAACCTGTGTGCTGTATTTGCTCCTGGGTTGTCTCACCTAGTCACACTGTGCTCACTCTGACAGTTAGCACAGGTATGGTTTGTACTGCTGTTGATTTTTCTTTCATGCACTGCTCATGTCTGCTACTGTTGTAAATCAGTATCTTATAACTCTGGAGCCATATCGCAAGAACTGCCTTGGCAGAAGACCTTGGGAGTTGGGTAGGTCCAACGTGCCTTTGCAATAGGTCAGACTTCATGGACTTCTTTCCTGCCTTTTGTTTGTTTCTGCTCCATGAGCCCCTTGCCATATTCTAATACTGCCTTTGCCGTTGTTGGAAATCTGTGCCCTCGTTGCTACTGTTAACCGTGATATGCTCTAGGTCTCCCCCAGAAATGTTCAAACTGTTCCCAGGGCCTCCGTTATTAATTATGCAGTTGAACAGCTTGTGCCAACTTTTTTTTATCCTTATGGTCACATTCTGGAAACTATATATAAAAAGAAGATGAAGTCAGTTTATTGGTATAGTTAACTAGCTGGAAATATTGCTTTATGGAAAGTCTGGGATGTGGGGGCAGGGGGGAAGGTACTCAAGAGTTTTAGAAACTGTGACTTCATTTAGCTTTTAAGGGGAAGTAAAAGCCAAGACTTAGGAAATGATAGGAGGGCGTAAGAGGAAGTTAGGGCTGCAGGAGCTTAAGCCGAGCAGTTGTAAAGCTAGACTAGTCAACAGATGACATTAGAATCCCCCAGAGAAGCGGAGCTTTTATTGTTAATGGGCCAAAGCAGTCATTAGTATAACCCCAATGATGTCATTAAATTGACATTGTATGCCAGGAATGATTTTTTTTGGGTGCGTGTGCCTTGTGTAAGGATCTCTCTCTCTCTCTCTCTCTCTCTCTCTCTCTCTCTCTCTCTCTCTCTCTCTCCCTCTCTCCCCCCTCTCTCTCGTCCCTCTCTCTCTCTCTCCCCTTCTCTCCCTCCCTCTCTCCGTCTCCCAAAAACCCCTGTGTATAAAGGTAAGAAAAAGTAGGCTACAATAATCTTTTTTCCCCTGCTGTCCAGTTTCTACGAGATAGGAGCTTTTCAAAAACATGTCCTATCCTTTTATATGCAAGTACATTAAATCACGTAAGTTTTCACCTTTCTGACTCATCTATTCACCCAGGCTAAATTTTGACCCTAGTGATACACTCAAACCATCCAGGAGCAGTTTGGAAATCTTCCCTTGCTTTGTAGAACTGAAAAGGTCCATTGCGGTGTAGTTTCACACGTTGTGTCCCAATCTTAGAACCTCTGCTTATTGAGATATGCTTGAACTCACGTCCATGTTTCCTAGAAGTTCTTTGCTTTGATATGAACAGTTGTCCACTCAAAGTCACGACTGACCTTTGCTTGTCCTCACAGGTTTCCTCGTGGATTGTAAATTAAGGCTATAAGACCCTATAGGAGAAAAGTTGCACAGAATCTAAACGCCCCTTCTTTAAAGTAAATCTAGATTAAGTAGGGAACAACATTTTTGTCTTTCAGAAAAGCAAGGTTTAAAAAGAAAGCTATCTATGAAGTTCTACAAATACGTTTTTTTGCAGCTTTCAAAATATGTGGAGTTAGGCAAATTTTGTTCTCTGGTGTCAGAATATTTGAAAACCTAAGGAGGTTCAGCTTCAGTTCAAGTCTCACAAAGGTGAAGGCTAGAAAATGGTAGAACAAAAATTAACAACTATGTCTTGGAAGCGTGATTTGGATCGGTGCCAAACATCAAACTCAAACCTGCCCCATTTTGTTCAGTGCCATGTGTTTCTGCAGCTCCTGTGCTGAGAAAGAGATAGCGATGAGAGCGAGTGAGCAAACCCTGTTCTTTGGAGTGTTTGCAAATGGATCAGAAGGGAAGAAATAAGAATCTCAAGATTTAGAAATATTTGGTAGAGATTTTCATCCCCGCTCGACAGATTTAAGAGGTGAAAAGAGCGAACGTTTTCCTGACCGCATGAAATGTTTGTAATTTGTTCCTCCTTTAAAAAAAAAAAAGCTGGAAGATTTATCCTGAAAACCAAGAGAGGATAAATTAAAGCAAATTAAAGCAAAGGTAAATTTTTAAGGGAAAAGATTCACCAGACTAGTTCTTTTCTTAGGCCTCCTGTGCTATGATAACATGGTGGAAATACTGTGTTTGTGTATGAATGAACTACCAGTACATAGTATACAGTGAAAGAATGATTTATCTACATTCACAATACTCCATAAAGAATCACTGTGTGATTGAGGTGGCATACAAGTTGATCAAACAAACAATTTCCTATGACCTACCTGATTAATAATTATGTAATTACAAAGTGAAGTCGAATCTGGCATGACTTATTCTTGACAAATCCATGATGAATTCAAATAATCAGTGCCTTTTTAAAAATAAACTAGAATTTTGTACTAGAATTTTGTCTAGTGCTTATGATAAGTAGATTACAGTTACTATGTAAAATTGAGTATATCAAGAGTATAGTAAGAGAAAGGAAGAATTTCATTCTGACTAGAAATGGATTTTATGCATAGAGTTTGGTTTTTGTTGCTGTAGAAAATGGGTTACGTTTGGTTTGCTAACTGGTGTGATGTATGTATTTAGTTTCCAGAAAACCATTGACATGTGGGACTAATCAGCACCTCCTGTGCAGAGTTTGACAAATAAGTTGTGTTTTTAACTTATGGAGAACAAATAAAATTCTCCATGTTATGAGCCATATTTTTTTCAGGAAAAGTGGTATAAAATAAAGCATTCATTTCTTTAATCTACTAAGAGCTTGATACTTTAGCCCTCTTGTCTCTCCCTTGTTTTATGGACTCTTAAAAGCCTATATTTAGAAACAGAGTAATCTGTCTTCAAAATATTTGTTTTCTCAGCATAAAAGCCATCATTCTTCATCTTTTTTGTTCTGTCATGTCACAGAGATTTTTGTAAAGTTAAATATTGTTGTAAAAAATAAGGTCTAGATTACTAAAGAATACTGTTGAGTCTTCCGGTGAGAATTAGCTTTACATACATTTCTTGTTATCCATTTCAACTGCAATTAATTTAACCCAACCAACAACATAGGTAGGTCACCATCAGATTGCACTTTTTCAAGATCAGTGATGCTATTTTACATATCTTCTGCTTGTATGAAATCTGATTGGAGAGCTCCAAGTGTTTTTCAGTACTATAGACGTACAAACATTTGTAGCTTTCCACTCTCAGAAGATAATCTGGAGACTTCATAGATTCAGGGAGTGCAAGGGGGGAGGAATCCTACTTAGTTGTACTAAGCTGTACTAGTGATGAACAAGATAATCCAAATGATATGAATCCCTGTAGCAATAGCCATAGCATGCACACATATATATCACTTCATAGCCCTCTCTAAGCGGTTTATAGAGTCAGCCGATTGCCCCCAACAATCTGGGTCCTCATTTTACCCACCTCGGAAGGATGGAAGGCTGAGTCAACTTGAGCCGGTCAGGTCGAACTGCAGGCAGTCAGCAAAAGTAGCCTGCAATACTATATTCTAACCACTGCTTCTCCATGGCTCTTATGTAGGGGCTGCTTCCTATGTTCCAATAAAGAACATAAATGGGATCTGTTTCAAGTTATTAGTAGTTAGATGTCTGAAGTTGTGACATTCTGTCTCCTCCTTTATGATCTTCACATCAACCAAAGTCTTGTGATTGTGGGAATTTTAATGGTTTACCATTGTCTCTCTGGCCAAATCGTCCTTCTTTCTCTGCTTGAAGAAAGGACATTTGAGGTCACATAAGGGGTCACTGTGGTCTTTTGGGAGGAACAGGCAGAAAGAAGAGCCTTGTCTGAACTTGTCTCCAGATCTCTATTTGCATAGAGATGCCTGGAGCTACTGTTTCAGCTATGCAATCAGGAAGAAGAAATGTCTAAAACAAATATTCAGACCTTTAACAAGTTTAAATGAATAAACGTTGCTGTTGAGCATTGACAGCTTTACAAATGCAGCAAACTCAAGGAATGAATGTGATGCACCTTACATGGGATGGCATGGCATGTGCCCTTGAGGTCTCTTCTAGTAGAGGTTGGGTGACTTCACAAGACCCATAACATGTTAATGAACAAAATCCAAGGGGAAACTACACTTCTCATGAGGACTAGCAGTGGGAATCTCTATGGTTCTTATGTATATCGTGAACATCCCCCTAGTCTGAGATATACACTTTTTTAATAGAGAAAAGAGAGCAAAAAGATATTATACATCTGACTGCATATTCTAAATGCATGTTTTTAAAAAAAAAAAATCCATTAAGGCTACTGGTTCTAGGCAGCGACATCCAGACAACCCTTAGAAGGTAGAAAGGAGAGGCCGAAAACAACACTTCATTACCATTCAGAGCCAAGAGCTTTGGTGGCACAGTGGTTAGAGTGCAGTACTGCAGGCTACTTCTGCTGCCAGCCGGCTGCCTGCAATTTGGCAGTTCGAATCTCACCAGGCTCAAGGTTGACTCAGGCTTCCATCCTTCTGAGATGGGGAAAATGACCCAGATTGTTGGGGGCAAGATGCTGACTCTGTAAACTGCTTAGAGAGGGCTGTGAAGCGGTATATAAGTCTAAGTGCTATTGCTATTCAGTGGTTGTCTGGATCTTTGCAGCACAGATCCAGTAGTTCTAATTCATGTAACGTACATGAACAAAAAGGGGAAAGGAAAGAAAGGAAGGGGAAAAAAGGACCTGACAATGCCAACAGATTGAAAGTAGAATGACACCTATACACACTTGTTAAGAAGTCAACTAGCATGTAATACGTACGGATGCAATCCAATGCTAGAGAACTGAAAAGAAAGAGAAACCTTCTGTCCTCAGGAGCTCGCAGTTCTCATAATTATTTCCTTTTCCCTCTTTCATCCTTTGGAAAGAATATTGGTGGTCCTGTTAGTGAAGCTTCTTACAACCAGAACCAGCAACAAACTACGATCTCCTAGATTCTTTGGAAAAAGACAGGACTGGATAGAAATTGAAACAATAATTATAGCTACAGTATATAATTATCATTGTTAATAAAAATAATTAGTGTATCAATATGCTTACATATTTGCAGTATGTAAATATAGCAATAGCACTTAGACTTATATACCGCTTCACAGTGCTTTTACAGCCCTCTGTAAGCAGTTTTCAGAGTCGGCCTCTTGCCCTCAACAATCTGAGCCCTCATTTTACCCATCTCGGAAGAATGGGAGGCTGAGTCAACCTTGAGCCTGGTGAGATTCGAACTGCCAAATTGCAGTCAGACGGCAGTCAGCAGTAGCCTGCAGTACTGCATTCTAACCACTGCACCACCATGGTGCAGTGGTTATAAGGGGCTATAAGACCTAGTAAGAGTTAAATAAGCCTTAGGAAGCCTTACCAAGGCTTTCCCTGCAGAGTAATTTTGGTTAGGTTATTTTTCCTTTCTTTTTTAAAGTTGTTATTGTTGTCCTCATTGTTACAATGTGAAAGTTAGAGCTGGGAAGGTACAATTAACCAGGAACCTGGTTAATTGCTTTTATTTATTTATTTTATGATGTACATTGCCCAGAATCACTTGCTGAGATGGGTGGCTATGGAAACCAAATTAATAGATAAAATAAACCTGGGACCCAAGAAGGATGTTTTTTTGTAAATGTTTTTTTTATAAAACCAGCCTGCATGAAAAATACACTTTTAGAACTCCATTACATCCAAAGAGTAGGGTAAAGAAACTCAGGATTTAATCTCTAGGGATTCATATAGCCATATCCTTAACCTTTGTAGAAGTTGTTTTTTGCGATAACTAAGGATGAATCTTATTTTGATGACCTATTGTAGTAATCTGCCCTTCTCTAATGAATCTAATTTTACAGTCCTATGTATTCTATTACCTTTGTATTCTATTAGCTTTGTCATTATTCTAAGTTCTCATAACCAAGGAAATAATAATAGTAATAATAAAGCAATTCCATTCGATAAAATCCATTTCATATATGTGGCACCAATTTCATGCTGCCCACTGCACATTTGTTGATGTTTTGATTACATATGTGGGGGGAAGAATGGGAGAGGAACTTGGTCCTGGAAAGGAATTCCTCAAAACCAATTTGATAGAAAATGTCTGGGTTTCGCTGGTTCTCTAGAAGACTCCAGCCTTTTTTGTTACCCTGCCATATTTAATGTAACATAATCCAGCTGATACAGTTAATATCTCTAGTTTCTGTACAGAATGAGGCAGCCATGTGGTAGTGATCTACTGTCAGCTTAGAGTCAATGACAACATCAAGTGACAAAACTTATATTATGGCTGTCTGCACTATACCTGAGGCAGAAGAGACTAAACAGAGGAAGTAATTTTTAATGCTGGGTAGTTGAGAACTGAAAGCTGAAATGGGTGTGATCACACGCACACACGCACACAAACACATTTATGTTAGAATCAACAGAGATAAAAGCAACTCTGTTTTATTTTACTCTGATTACAGATGTGCAACTGGGCATATTTGATTCAAGCTTTCATGCTGCAACTTTTGCTTAACCAGTATTAGTTGTTGTACCAATCCTGGTAAGAGACATGAGATAGCTACTCTGTTTCCCCAAAATAAGACCTGGTCCTATGTTCTTTTGGGCCCCAAAATAAGCATTAGGGCTTATTTTCAGGGGATGTCTTATTTCTTTTGAGTGCTATGGCTGTGGCCATGACAGCCCACTTCTTCTTCTGGCACCAGTGCAGCACCGGAGCAGGAGGCTGAGTGATCTGTTGGTGCTGTGGCTGCAAGGCAAGGCAGTTATTGGGGTGTAGATGGCCTGGCTGTGGGGGCTCTGAGGTAAGCTGGTGAGGGGTGCATGGGGCAGCTCCTCCCCCCACCTCATGGCCGTGGCACCAAAGCATCACTTGGCCTCCTGCTGTGGTGCTGCACCAGTGCTGGAAGAAGTGGGCCAGCTGCCACATGGGCTCCTGCTGTACATGGGTGTTGAAGCTGCCACCGTGAGACAGTTTTTGGGGCATGGATGACCTGGCTGTGGGGGCCCTGAAGTAAGCCAGTGCGGGGTGCGTGGGGCAGCTCCACCCCCCCTCTCTTCACCTCGCCTTGTGTCAGTGGCAATGCGAGCAATCAGATGGAATGGGTGGACTGCTGGCTGTGCATGCACAGAAACATGCTAGGGCTTATTTTTGGGATAAGTCTGATTTTCGTGGAAACATGGTAATAGCCCTGGAAAAGCACAACAGCTGTTCAACAGCAGCAGCCAAAACCTAGGGAGAAACCAAGGTATTTGTGTTTTCTGAACATGTATTGATTCCTATAACTTTTTGATTCCTCAAAGGACAAGGATGGTGGTATACCAGGACCATCAAGAGATTTAATAAGGAATTAGAGAACTTGTGAGCATACAAATAGATGATGCACTTATGAAAGAAAGATGCTTCTTTGTGATGTTCTGAGCAGAGGATTATAAAAGCCCTCACTTTATAGAAGAACATAGAGATAATTCATCTCACCAGTGAGGTGACACCTTCATTTCTCCATTTGGTCCTTAAATTAAGCCATATTTACAAGAGGGGAGAAGAATAGATGATGGCTATTTTGTTAAATAAATGCAGAGGAGGTGCTTCAAAAAACGGATTGGAAGGAATATGTCCTACACTTTGCATCATTTTCAGGATGCTCTTTTTAAGATCAAAGCTATTTCTGGACCAGGTGGGCATGTTTTCATGGAAGGCATGGACTGGCACCACTTTTATTTTTTGCGGTAGCATCTATCTTCATCCTCTGTCTCTATCCTTCCACACTGTTCCTAGAGCATTATTATTGCTAGCAAAATATAGGGTGGGTGGTTACAACTTAACCTGGATTTTTGCTCCTGAAGTCCTGGGCCTAGTGCCAAACCTTGAATTCAGTGATAATGTATACACAGAAAATGCAGGCTAAATAATAGAGTTTTTTTTTTAAAGATCACCTTTACTTTATGATGCAGTACATATTCTTCAGGCAGTCCTCAATGTACAAGCATTCATTTAGCAACCATTCCAAGTTACAACAGTACTGAAAAAAGGTGATGTTTCAGTGGTCCTCACACTTATGACCACTGCAGCATCCCTAAGTCAATGGGGGAAGCCAGATTCATTTAACGACCATGGCAAAAAAAAGATTGTAAAATAGGTGCAACTCCTTTAACAGCTAGCTTGCTTAGCAGTGGGAATTCTTATCCCAATTGTGGTAGTAAGTCGAGGAACCCCTATAACTGGTAGACTGTAATCTAATCATGACTCCTGAAATCATGCAGGAAAAGTAGTAGGTGGTTATTACAGATAGTAAGAAATCTTTTCAAGGTCTGAAGATCATGGTGGACATTAGCTGATAAAATAATCGCAATATATATTAGCACGAGAGTGTCAGCCTTACAAGGCAGACCAGATCAAGAAATATACTCTCCAGAAGTCTAAAGACACCTTTATTGAGATTTGTTATAGTAATATAAATATAATCTTGCACTTTGATGTGCTCTCTCTTTCATAACTACATGGATTAGGGAAGTTATCTGCTGTGATATTTATCTAATCTAATCTAATCTAGTCTACTCTAACGTCGCGGATGATGTTATCTAGTTGGGTAATGAGATGTCTGTAAGAAAAGAACCAAGTTCAGAGAGCACCAAGGACCCCACATAATCTTGGTTTTCTTTCTTGTTCCTTGAGTAACACTTCTCCCTCAGTCCCTCAAGATCACCCTTTTTTCTCTCTAAGAGGCTGAGCCGCTCAAAGTCACCCAATGAACCCTGAGATCTACAGTATGTTGTTCCCTCCTAAGTCTAACCCCGTAATTATTGCCATGAAACCACATTTGGCATCATCAGTCTTCCCTCAGCCCAGACCAAGAAATATGTCCAAATCTTGAAAGAGGTGGAAGGATCATCTGTCACTGTGGGAGCTGACTTCTCCTAAAACTGAATTTGCTTCAACATTGAGAAAAACATGACCAGAAGGTAACCATTAGGCTGCCTACCTAGGAAAGGTAGTAACTTATTACATGGTTCTAGAAAGGCAAACCAGTCTTTTAAATGAATAGAAACCACTTGTGAATGTGTTTGTGGTTGACTTCACCCAATGCCTCTGTTGACTGAGGGTAATTTTTTTTTTTAACCCAAGGCCTCTTTTGAACTGATCTTGCCAAATGGGAAGTTTATATGATGATAATGTTTGGAACCATAAAACTAGTTTATAATTCCTTCACAAAGGCATAGTCATTACACATGGGAAATATGTGCGCAGTTTGTTTAAACAAGAAGAAAAGCAATTTCCATCTTTATTTAGGGAAAAATAGTTCAAGGATGAGGTGAGCATTCACCACTACTCGACAGCTGTATTCCCCAGTATAGTTCTGTTCTCCAGATGCGAACAATAGTGTCAGGCAATAACAAAGCCACAATTTTAGATATTTCATGCTGCTAGAAACTTTTCCTTGCTAAACAGCACTAAAATTAGTGGATGATGTAGGTCAGACTGTTGAGATTTACAGATATAATTCTGTCTTTTTCTAATTGGCCAGACTTGTATTTAATTACTTTTTAAAATATACTTATTAGTGCAATTAAATGACTGTGATTCTTGGCTGCTACGTTAAATTCTGATGTACGTGGGGTTAAATTTAAATAACTAAAATGTGTGAAGGAGTGCTGCTTTTAGAGCTGTTCATCTTATAGCTGAAACTAAAAGGACAGAAAATGTTAAAAGTTAATTCAGGAGCTAATTGTGAGTTTTATGAGGATAATGAACTGAGAGACTGGAAAATATTTCAGAACTCTTTTCCTTCAAGAAACCGCTTTTATTCTTAAGCTATCAGTCCCTGCTCTTTCTTGGACTTCTAATTTTATTTCTACACATATTTCCTTGGCAGCAATTCTCACTGAACTGGTGCATAGGATCAATTAGAATTAAGTGGTTATCTTATGCTTTGTTAAAATATTGGCTTTAAATCTTTTCTTCATTGTTCCCAATGATATCAAAGCATATACTTTAAAATACTTCAGTCAAAATTCAAGCTCACAAAGGTACTCAGCTCATCGTAGGATGTGGGGGCTACATATTAATTTTTTTCACATTTCCATCCAGCAGGATAATCACAGCAGTTTCTTTGAGCAATAGCAGCGGCTATACAACTAATCTTTCTGCTTGTGAAAATAAATAAGCATATGCAACTTGATCTGTAAGTCCAGTGGCACACTAACAGTGCTAATTTATGTGATGGTACTCTAAAATAAATTCTGTTTCAGGACTCTCTTCCAGAAAGTGTGCCTAGGATTCAAACACAAATCTATCCCTATGTGCCTAGGACTCAAACACAAATCTATCCTTATTTATTTATTTACTTTTATTATTTATTTAATTTTATTGATTTTTGATGACTGCCTACCTCACAGATGCGACTGTGGGTGGCTTTCAACACATTAAAAATAATTTAAAAATCCACTATTTAAAAAGCATAAAAACTATAAAGCCAAGAATAAACCCAAGAAATACAGGTAGTCCTCAACTTGAAACCTCGACTGAGCCAAGAATTTAGGTTGCTACGTGAGAAATTTGTCAAGTGAGTTTTATCCCATTTTTCGACTTTGCTTGCCACAGTTGTTAAGTGAATCACTTCAGTTGTTGAGTTAGTACTGTGGTTGTTAAGTGAATCTGGCTTCCCCTTTGACTTTGCTGATAAGAAGGTCACAAAAGGGGATCACATGACCCTGGGACACTGCAACCGTCATAAATAGGAGTCAGTTGCCAAGCCTCTGAATTTTGATCACGTGACTGTGGAGATGCTGCAACCGCCATAAGTGTGAAAAATGGTCATGACTCCCTTTTTTTCAGTGCCGTTGTAACTTCGAATGGTCACTAAACAAACTGTCGTAAGTCAAGAACTACCTCAACAATAACATTAACATTCCCTGGGCCAGATAACCACAAAACTTTGCAAAAGGCTGATAGATTAGGGCCAGTCGAATCTTGCAGGGAGTGGAGTTCCAGAGGTCAGCACTGTACTAGAAAAGCCCACTTCTAAGGTCTCATTCAATGGCGTTCTTTAATTAAGGGGACCAGTGGAGCAAGCAGGTAGATTGGTGGGAGAGGAGAAACAGAGAGCGACTGGCACCATGCCATGAAGGCCATTTTAGCTGACCACCAGCATCTTAAAATAATAATAATAATAATAATAATAATAATAATAATAATAATAATAATAATAATAATAATAATAATAATAAT
>JANHFL010001435.1:120057-148896 GCA_032468155.1 Oxyrhabdium leporinum
ATAATAATAATAATAATAATAATAATAATAATAATAATAATAATAATAATAATAATAATAATAATAATAATAATTCTAGCCAGGAGCCTACTGGAGGCCAATGTAGCTTGCAGAGCAGAAGTGTAACAGGCGCCTACTGATGCGAGCCCATAACTCCCATAACCACCACATTCTGGACCAGTTGCATCCAGGGCAGTCCGATGTAAAGCACGCTGCAAAACTCTATTTGAGGGCTGACTAAGGACCTCTGACTGTAAGCACTGCTTCCTGGTCCAGAAACAGGGCACGACTGGTGCACAAAACAATAGTGTAAAAGCCCTCCTGGCCATAGCTGCTGTTGCTGCTGTTCAAACAGGAGCTGCAAGAGCAGGCCCTCAAATTGTCTACCGGTTCTGTTGTGAGTAGGGCAACTCCATTCAAAACCAAAGGAAAAAAAACAACAACACTGGATCCAAGGCCCTTAAGTCTCACAACTACTTAGTCTTGCTATGGTTAAAGCTAGAGTCTTGCATTTCCCATCCAGCCCCCCATAATCTCCTGACACTGAGACCCAACCTGCATAGAAGAATCTGGTTGGCTGACTATCATCAGCCTATTAGCTATTTATTTTCATATTTACTTATATTTTGCATTTCTAGACAGCCCATTTCCCCCAAGGAGGGACTTCCCCATGGTAGTGGACGACCTTGCCCAGCGACTTCGTGTGGATTTTAAATAAGAGCGGGAAGAGTACAGTCCCAGCGTTTTGTAAATACTTTGGATTTCAGAAGACTAATACTTTTTAGTCAGTCAGTTCACTAATTCATGATTAGGTTTGTTAAATCAATCAGAGCTTTTGACCATTGCAAAAATCAACAACCGTAGTATAGTTAAGAGCTTTGCTTAGATTCAACCTAGAAGTAAGAAGAAATTGTTTGACAGTGAGAACAATCAACCAATGGAACAGCTTGCCTTCAGAAGTTGTGGGAGCTTCATCAATGGAAGCTTTGAAGGAGAGACTGGACAGCTATCTGTCAGAAATGGTGTAGGATCTCCTGCTTGGGCAGGGGGTTGGACTAGATGACCAACAAGGTATTTTCCAATTCTGTTATTCTGTTATTCTTTGTTCTCTTACATTTGAAGAGTGTGTCCTACATGCAAGTATTTAGTTAGGAAATGGCATATCCGCCTACCAAAGAGAGTAGAAAATATTATAAATAATGCGTGTGCGCGTGTGTGCGTGTTTACCGCCCTGCCATTACATTCCCAGAATAGTCAACAAAATTATGTTTAATTTAAAATGTTTTAAATTAAATTTTAATTAAATTAATAACATGTGTTTGATGAAATGTTAATTAAAATGTTTTCAATCACTGCAACAATGTCTTGCAAGATATGATTTGTTCACCTACGGCTGGAGAACGTTGCTCAAGTGATACAATGCCTCTTAAAACCATATCAGCTATCCAATAAACAAACAATCTCTTAGTCCCAACACTTTCTGGTCGCTTCTTCTATTACTCTGTGCTCATCTAAATGATATTTGTATGAAAATATCAAAGTATTTGGGAATGGGATAGACAATCACTGATTGACTTCGTCTAGTGTGGTTTGGCAGCCTCTGGGATATAGTTATAGTTCAGTGACTATATTGGCCATGCTGGCTGAATATGCAGGGAGTTACAATTGAGTAACATCTTGAGATGTTTTCCACAGTGGGTCAAAGAGAAGATTTCTCTAGGATGTGTTACCATGGATCTGTGTTTTTGTATAAACACTCTTATAATTGAAAGAAGATTAAAACAGTAGTTTCCGCAAGACACAAGGTTTTATGCACTTCAAGTATGAGACTGGATTTCAAAGTTTCCCAACAATTTTTTTTTTAAATGTACCCAAGTGATCTGCAAATGCTTTGGGTAAGTGATTTTCCTGCAAACAGCTGTGTTCCTTTTTCCTGCCTTACCCCTCAAGGTGGAGAGTGGCCACTACAGGTACAATCTGAATAATCCCAATTTAAATAGCTAAAAATAAGATACTCTTTCTTGACACTCGCAGTCAAGTCAATCCTGCTCCTTCTAATGACGGGGCTGATTTACTCCTCCAGCCCCGTTGTTTTGCAACCTGCGAGCAACTCCTGTGGCAATCATATCCAGTTCATGTACAGCGTGAGAAGGAAACAAAAAACACAGCAGTCTGTATCGGTCCTTAACTTTCTGTTTGGAAGCTTAGAAACCACATCTGTTTTCACTCCTTTCTTTAACTTTCTGTGCTTTTCACAATCTCGACATAAGTGAGTTTCGCTGGAGGACAACCAATCCCCATTTCGGTGCCTCTCTGCCTGTGTGGATTCATTTAGCTTGCAAGTCAAACAGTGGTAGCAATGGTGCGGGGATTCTTTCTGCCTGTAGCCATAAAACTTTATTTGCACTGAGGAGGAGAAGGGGAGAAAAAAACAGAGGGTCTGCCAGAATCACTGTTGAATGTTAAATCTGCAGCAGATGCCTCCCTTCAATGTCAAATGTGGGCTATCTGAACAAAGATGAAGTCCCTCCCAAATATAACATGTTTTGTTCTCACTTTAGGGATTCTGGCCTTTGTTAGCCGAGTCGGATCTTTTGTGTGAAATTCGTGTCACAATAATGGGGCTGCCACAAAGAAGAGGGTGTGTGTGGTATCAGCTTATTTTCCAAAGCACCTGAGGGCAGGACAAGAAACAATGGGTGGAAACTAATCAAGGAAAGAAGCAACTTGGAATTAAGGAGAAAACTTCCTAACGGTGGGAACAATTAACCAGTGGAGCAGAAGTCATGGGTGCCCCATCATTGGAGGTTTTTAAGAAGAGACTGGGCAGCCACTTGTCTCAAATTGTATAAGGTCTCCCGCCGGAGCAGGGTGTTGGACTAGAAGATCTCCAAGGTCCCTTCCAGCTCTATTCTGATTAAGATTAATGAAGACGTCATTCTGTAAGCCATGTAAGAACATATGGGACTGCAATAACAATAACAACAATAACAATAGTACTGTTAGCTGTTTCTTTATCATCGCCAGATGTCCAAGCTTGCCCCAGACAGTTCATTAACGGTGAAATTTTGCTGAGAAGGATTTGTCCCAGATGCTTAGTGCGTATGCAAATGATTTTCTTTTTTCTTTTTCTTTTTTTTTTACAAAAGTATAATCTTTCCAGTTAAAAGTAGATTCTGATGGGATTGTTATACATTAGGACCAACAGGATTGTTCAATAGATCTCCCCATGCTCAGGGAATCCCAATTAAAGTTATAAAGGATCTGTAGGAGCTTCCTGTGTTAATTTGGTTTCAAAGGAACTCTGGTGGCATTTCCTATTCTATTTAGCAGAGCTCAAGTCAGCATGCATTCAACTTTTCTAATACGAGAAGAGGGCTGATTTGTGAGCTCGGTCTTGGTTTTAAAAATATTTGTGGAAGATGTATTCTAGCATGTGTTTCTATATTTAATGGCAAGCATCCAGGCTTTTGGGCTTCAGCTATTGCTTCTAGTCTTCCCAATCATTGAACCTCCCCCCCCCCGCCACACACACACAATTCATACTTGGAAGAACTTTGAAAAAGAGTTGGTATAATCCATTAGGTACCCACATAGAATGCCGACTGGCGCTCTACACTTCTTTGAGTTCTTGAGAGAAAAGACAGAATTACAATTATAATTAGTACTACTACTATTACTGTTATTACTACAATAATATTTCCACTGAAATTGGATGACTTAATTTCCCAATGAAAAGTTTTAAGCTTGCAATGCATTGTCTATCACATTTTACTTTAGGGAAATAAATAAGTAACAAGGAGACTATCTTTGTGGCCTTGATCTCCATTTACTCCTTTGTCAATCAGACAATGCTCAGGTTTTACATCATTTTTTTTGGAACAATTCAGCAAGGGAATTGTTTTTTTGTTTTGTTTTGTTTTGTTTCCAAAACTGTCTATCCTTGGCTTAATAAAATATCAATGTAATGCAATGCTTAGGACAGAATGCGAACATATTTCGCACTCTCACATATCTACATACTCTTAAACAATTCTTCTCCACCTTGTATTTTTGTTGGTCATATTTCATATCTTGAGAAGAAATTTACCTTGGGCACAGGTTGTGGCATATGGTTTGAATGTTAGCAATTGAACAACCCACAATAATCTATCCCTTGGCAGGCCTATGCCTAATTTCATATTAATTGACATAGTTTCAACAGCTCTCTCTGATGTCAGAGTTTTCACTCTCAGCAATGTGGTCCTCTCAAGGTCCCACATTCCTGGCTTGCATTTTTGGTGGCAAGAGCTACAAGTCACAGCTGGCACCGGAACACCCAGTTTAACTCCAGATATCATGAAAACATCATTATGCATAGACTGGTTCTCCCAGCCTGCTACCATTGAGATGCATTTGAAAGCTCAGTGCGTCTGGCTAAGGAGGGCTACAATAGCCACAAGCTGTTACACGTTTCACTTGGACCCTTAAAATAGTGCCCTCATATTTGCATTTGATCGTTGCTTTTCCTTTCTTCTACCATTCTCCAGCTTGTCAATGGGAAAGTTTACATAGATTTAAACACACGTATACGTGTAGCTGAGAAATATTTTCACCATCATTATTAGTTATATCTATTGGGAGTTTTATGTAAAGCAAAAGAGAAATTGAAAGAAAAGAAGGAAGGAAGGAAGGAAAGGAAGAAAGAAAGAGAAGGAGAAAGGAAAGGAAAGAAGGAAGGAGAGAGAAAGAAAAAAGAAAGATGAAAGAAAGAGAAAGGAAAGAAAGAAAAAGAAAGAAAGAAAGAAAGAAAAATATGGAATATAGTGACTTCCAACTTTCTCTTCAACAGATATTGACAAAACCCCCTCTTATCTCTTCCGGAAATCTCTTCAACCCCATATGAAATCCATCAACCATCAATCTATTTTTTAAATTCTTTTAGCAAAAGCTTTCCAGTCTGAATATTCTCATATCGTCTATTGATAAAATTCTTACTTGTATTTCAGTCTACCTTAACAAGTTCAGGCTTCAGTAAAAACTACAAAAGTTTTGTCATGGAAGAAAAAACAGTGGGATCTATGAGCGTGGCTCCCCCCAGTGTTCACAAGCAATGCTAAAGTTTAGCAGCGGCTCCATTCACATACGATATAAGCAGATGAATCCACTCTTCTAAAGAGTACTAAAATATAGCTATTGTTTCGAAGAGTCACTCATAGTGACTGGACGGAGTGTCAGGAAACAAACCCAGCATTTGTTTCCCAACCTGCGAATCTCAATGTGCTTTGATCAGGCCTGCCATTCTCATCCCAGCTTTCCCCTTTTTAGATTCTTTTTGTATTTGTCTGGAACTTGATACCTTCACATAATCATGTTTGCAAATGTTCCAATGCAGCTGTAGGACTGTGGACAATTTGGTTCCCCCCTTACAGAATTTAAAAAGGCATTTGATGTATTTTAAGGCAGCAACTATATAAAACAACAATCATGAATATCCGGGGCTGGAGGTAAGCAAAAAGACAGAGGTGGAAATATTACAAGCGGATCTTAATATCCCTTAACATTTTATCTACCTCTTACATATATGTAGATACTAGACGACACAGAGCGGATTTCAGCCTTTGCAAAGTATCAGTTGAAAAGGAAACCAGGAACTAAATGCAAGCAGTGGGATGATAAAATCTGACATTTCGTGGGGGTATCGATTACTAAACTTTCATTTCCCACAGCAGAATAAACAAAACGATTGTCCCTTGCTTTTAGCTGGAATGTTGCATTCAGTGGTGGTCACCACGATATAAAATAGATGTTGAGACTCTAGAAAGAGCGCAGAGAAAAAGCAACAAAGATGGTTAGAAAACTGAAGGCTAAAACATATAAAGAACAGTTGCAGGGATTGGGTATGTCTAGTTTAATGAAAAGAAGGACTAGGGGTGACATGATAGCAGTCTTCCAATAGATGAGGGGCTGCCACAAAGAAGGGGGGGGGAATCAAGCTCTTCTCCAAAGCACCAGAAGGCAGGACAAGAAATAATGGGTAGAAACTAATCAAGGAGAGAAGCAACCTAGAACAGAGGAGAAATTTCCTGACAGTCAGAACAATTAGTGGAATGACTTCCCTTTTAAGAAGAGATTGGACAACCGTTTGTCTGAAATGTACAGGGTTTCCTGCCTGAGCAGGGGATTGGATTAGAAGACCTGCAAGATCCCTTCCAACTTTGTTATTGTTATTCTGTTATATTCTATTAGTCCACTCAGTCATAGTAAATGTATAAAAGATGCTGATAATTAACATTCCGATTTCTTTTTGGTTAGAATTGGTTTGGCCAGTTTGTGAATCTCCTTGCAATCTTCAAGTGAAACCACCTGAGCAAATTTGTAAGCTCCTGAAGAATATTAAGCTGCCTATTTTGCACATTTCTCTTCCTCCTCCATTAATGACATTATACTTTGGTCAATTCTCAAATAATTTGTATTAACTGATATAAAAGAGTAATGATTAACAGCCTGGGATTAAATTTGCTCTGTTTAACGCATCACCTCTAAAGACAGTCATCAAAACTGTCGAATTTTTGTTCCTTTTTAAAATAAGCCAAATTGGACCTGGAGGTGGATTTGGAGCTACTCTTAACTTTCTGAATGCTATGATGTGGCCAAAATGTGCTTTTCATCTGTTTTTAATTTTGAAATTACACTTACAGCAATTCTGAGAAAGGACAGGGGTCTTTCTGCATGGTGGAAGGGCCAATTCCAGAATAGCTAGGTTTGCTGCATGGACAAACTGCAATTCACTCCCAGCAAGAATGGTGGCTACTCAGAGCTAATTCCATTATCTGACTTTAAAAAAAATATGAGCCAAAGACATATACTAAATCAAATGGTACTCGGCTATTTATCAAACTTTGTGAAATGGCATTTTTGCCATTAAGGAATGAGTAATAACTCGTAAGCAATAATGTCACTCAAAGATTCCTCAGCAGCTTATTTGAAGATATTTGTTTGGAACGATTCAAAGCTGGCTTTCTCCAAAACCTTCAAAAAGAGCTGCAGGTTTTCTGGTTTGCATCCCCCACCTGCAAAATTTTAATTACACCCCTAAGCCACTCATCGGTTTGATTCTCATGTTACTTTTTGATCTGCTTATATGTTTTTTTCCCATACAGCTGTTTTACCGTGTCCCTTCAATAACTCTTTCTCATATTGAAATCTTGTATTTATTGTGTTATGAAGCACTGCACATTTTCACTGCATTTTCCTCAGAGGGAAAATAGCCAATCCCACAACTGTAAAATGAAATATTATTTTATTAAACTAATGCAAAGAGCGATGCTGTGAAAAGATAATAAAATAAAGAAAAAGGATTTTGCATTCAAAGCTGGTAAACTTGAAATCAAGTTGAACTCTGACAGTTGTTTCAATGTATTTAGATTATACCAAGTTAAGGAAATGCCTTCTTTCAGAATATATTGGCTTGGATCTGGTTTCTGTTCTCCATGAATAATAGAATAGGATGGGATAGGATGGGATGGAATGGAATGGAACAGAACAGAATATTCTTTATTGTTTTATTAAGTGTGAGTTTCTCATCTGGTGGTGTGTCTTTGCTGGTTGTGGGAAGGAGAAGACAGTTATCAGTAACTGTTTTCCTTTTATCACTGTCTATCGCTAGATTGCCAAGATCTCCTAAGACTTACTAGAACTTACTAGAACTTTAGCAAGTTGTTCTAGAATTGTAGATAAAAGGGGATATTCTGACATTCTCCTTCTGATAATGCTGTAAAACATTTTAAATGGAACTCATTCATGGGCATTCTCTCACTGTTAGAAAAAAACAATAACACTGGCTCCATCTAAATGGTGGCTTGTTTAGCCAGTAGTGATTTAGCACATTGTGAAGATGACATTCCTGGCTTGATGGGAGTCCTGATATAAGAAGTCCTGCCTTGGGTTGGACTAGAAGACCTCCAAGGTCCCTTCCAGCCCTCTGATTCTATAGCTTTATGTTGACAAGAATATGGGGAAGAAAAAAAAGAATTATTCCATCATGCAATTTCCTTCTTCCCATACCAAAGTGATGCCATTTTAGTTTAGTTTATGAGCTTTTATGTGGATTTTAACTTTTGCTATAGTTTCATGCCTGCATATCAAGATTGGACATGGAGATTTTAAATTGGATTTGGAGACAAACGGGAGCAGATCTATCTGTAAAGCAGATCTACTTTATCTTACATAGTGGGCAGTATCGATGATGGTGATGTGGCCATTTAGTATCCTTATTATAATTATATACTATGTTACAGAAGTGACATTGTGCTGTGGATATAAGATACTATGCATAGTTTTAAAGGGCAAATGCTAGATCTCAGAGCTAAGAATTTCTCATTGAAAGAGGCTACAGCCATGTACTCTCATCGAGTTTCCTTTATTAGAGTTCTTCAGCCAAATTTAATTTTGTCTAACTGCATTTTGGCATAGTGTATAGGATGCACATTAATAACGTAGCTGGATTGCAGAAAGATGCTAATTGATCCATTAAAAAGTGAATGTGCAGTTCTTGTAAAATGGTCTTTAGTCCCGAAGGTATCTATCAGTTCTAAATCACAAAACTTTTAAAGTGGTAGGAATGTTTTCCTAGCATAATGATGCATGGTGCAGTTATGTTAGGAGTCCAAGATAAATTATCTCATTTGCAAACTTTCTCTGGCTTTTTATAGCAAACACTCATAGGTAAATGGAAAGGAATTGAAGTCTGCAGTGAAAACAAATTTTGGAAGGACATTGCAAAATGTTACAATTACAATACAGACCTAACTGCACTGCAAATCAGTTTTAATGTATTGCTTTTCATGCAAGGTTATTGTTATTTTGATTTATTGTCACAAATAAACATTTACCGGTAAATCAACTTCTGTAGGCTAATAATCTCCAGTTGGGTTGGGATTACAATTTTCAGAATTCACACCCAAAGGCTGTATGTATGAGGGCATCAACTCAGGAAAAGCTAATCTATGTATTACATTCTGAAAATTCTTTTTAAATAGGAGAAAAAAATATCAAGAAATATCAATCAATCAGAATAAAGCTGGAAGGGACCTTGGAGGTTTTCTAGTCCAACCCTCTGCTCGAGCAGGAGACCCTATACCATTTCAGACAATGACTGTCCAGTCTTTTCTTAACAATCTACAATGATGAAGCACCCACAACCTCTGAAGGCAAGCTGTTCCACTGGTTAACTCTCCTCACTGTTAGGAAATTTCTCCTTAATTCCAGGTTGCTTCTCTCCTTGATTAGTTTCCATTCATTGTTTCTTGTCTTGCCTTCTGGTGATTTGGAAAATAAGTTGACCCCCTCTTCTTTGTAGCAGCCCCTCAAACATTGGAATAAAATTCTTCTTTTCTCTAGACTATCCATACCCAATTCCTGCAACCAGTCTTCATATGCAGATTGTTTGTAATATGTAATTTATAAGAATAAAATCTCTCTTCAAACTTTCTGTCTGTGTGTGCGCACACATGCATGGATCAAAATTTCAAGAAACATGAAGGTTATCAAAGATGGGATGCCATTTTCTTCTGAACTTGTCTTCTGCGTGGTGTATAAATTACAGTTCCTCTTCCTGAGAACCAGCAGGCTACCTTCCTAGCTTTCTGGAAGGACCTTGAAGAGTTGGGTCTTCCTGCAGATGTTGGAAGTGAGATGAGAACCCAGTACAGTTGAAGGCAGATGTGTGGGGAGGTGTTGTCTTTGGGAGACCAGAAATTGTGTTGCATTTTTTTTAGTTTGCTTTAGTTTTTATTTGGTTTGATTGTTGTTTTGTAAAATGCCTAGGATTATAATCTATAAAATGAGTGGCTATAAAAGTCAACTAACTAACTAACTAACTAACTAACTAACTAACTAACTAACTAACTAACTAACTAACTACTTTTTCTTTATTCCTGACTGTGTCAACTTCACTTTTACTGTCTCCTTCTCTCCACATGGGGATGTCATGTATGAATGCAGCCTTTGACTGTAAAATTAAATTTGGGTTGGAAGAAAGGCCTTGATAGTTTACCATGCAATGGTGGCTTAATTTAGAGATGGCATGCCTGCACAATTAGACAGGAACTCAGTATGAGCTTCTTCTCACAATGGACCATGGCAGAAGGGGAATAAACATTCATTGATTAAATGTCTAAATGAGAACTTTAATTTGGTTTTCCATTGCCTCATATGCAAGGTCTTGCATTAGAAGCAGTTAAGTCATTTTATCTCTATAACTTAAATACACATCTATGTGAATTGAGATTATAGATGTCAGGTTTGCGTATTGGGTGAATGTTATTATGATTATCCTCTGTCTTGTCACTTAAAGTAATCAGATTTCAGTTTTGTTATTGTTAATATGAACGTGCATTGATACTTCTGCATATTACTCCTTGGGAGGACTGGAATAGACTAGAATAGATTTCTCTCTGTCCCCTTGGATTCAATTTCATATAAAATCTTGTTAAATGAAATTCCTTACAAGAATAATGGTATGTATGCCAGCAGGAATCATAATATTTTTCTTTGCACAAGCCTGCATATATACCCATCGGATTTCCATATTATTTTGGAGAACAGGTAGTCCTCGACTTACCGTTCAAAGTTACAACAGCACTGAAGAAACAACTTACAACCAATGTTCGCACTTATGACCGATGCAGTTCCCTACATGCAGGTAAACAAGATCCAAGCACTCAGCAGCCAGAATGTAGTATAATGGTTGCCGTATCCTTGAGTTACGTGATTTGCAACCTTCCCAGCTGGCTTCCAACAAGCAAAGTCAATGGGGGAAACTGGATTCACTTAATGACCTGATGGTTCATTTAAAAACCACAGTGATTTGCTTAACAATTATGGCAGAAAAAAGGGGTGGTGAAATCAGGCATGACTCACCTAACAACTGCTTTGCTTAGAAATGGAAATCCTCGTCCCAATTGTGGTCATAAGCTGAGAATTACCAGTATGGCATTCATAGTTTTCCAAAGTTTTGCAAACATAGTTCAAACACTTAATACAAGTTATGGGAGGAATGAGCAAGAGATTGTTGTCTCATGGGCTTCCCATTGGCATGCCAGGTCATGATGGAAAAGAGGAAATTAAAGCTGATGGGCCTTTGGCTTGATCCAGCATAATTTTCCTTATATTCTTCTGTCTTTATTGTATTTTGGCATCAGAAGAGCTACCAGAGCAAGAAAACTCCTCTTACTGGTACATCGTGGAGTAGTGGAAACAAAAGCTTGTTCTTTGCTGGACCTCTCTGTGGGGAGGAACATGGATTCACAAGCTTCTCCCAACCTTCATTTTCCAGATGAAGAGGCCGATTCTCTCTCCTGATGTCCTGCGCTCCAGCCTCCCCTACCCACAGATTGGAAACCAGTGTCTGGGATTATATCTCCCCTTGGCATGGCTGAACCTTGGGGGTTATCGGGTTCAAGGAGATTAAGTATTGCTAGACTTCCATCCTTTACAACTGGACTGTTTTAAGATTAAATTTTAGAATTTTTTTTTATTTCTTTATTAGATTTTTTTAATCCTACCTTTATTATTTTATAAATCTCAGGTGGCAAACATAACAGTACTCCTTCCTTTGCCTATTTTCCCCACAACGGCCCTGTAAGGTAGGTTGGGCTGAGAGTGAGAAAGTGATTGGCCCAAAGTGACCTTGCCAGCTTCCATGTTAAGGCGGGACTAGAACACACAGTCTCTTAGTGATTGGCCCAAAGTGACCTTGCCAGCTTTCATGCCTAAGGCGGGACTAGAACACACAGTCTCCCAGTGATTGGCCCAAAATGACCCCACCAGCTTTCATGCCTAAGGCGGGCCTAGAATTCACAGTCTCCCAGAATTCACAATCCCCTGATTTCTAAGCCAACACCTACGCCACCACATCAGATAGGTCTACACCAAAATATCTTTACACTGAATAATACCCACTCCTACAGAGATACAGTATCTTAGGTAAACCCAATTAATATTGTATTATGTGTGTGCGCACGCGCGCAACTCTATGGGTGTGAGATGCACATGAGAGATATTGAATATTATTATCTAACCTTGCTGATGCATATGAGAGGTATTGAACGTTCACCTTGGTTACATAAAATACAGGATCTAGCTCAGCAGACAAAAACCAGGAAATTCACAATTCTGCCCATCACTTCATTCTTTGCTTTCCCTTTTCTTGCCACCCACCCTCCCTCCCTCCCACCCTAATGATCCGGAGATGGAGCCTTACCTTTGAATTGCCTGGCTTTTGTCATTTTTATGCCGGGCTGTCAATGTTATTTAAATGCTGGGTTTCTTCTCCTAACCCTCCACCCCCCTTATTTAATGTTATTTTTAAATGACCTATCTTGTTAACCTTGGGAGGGACACCACACTGGAGCTGGACACTATTCAAGTCATAATAGCTTGACAACTCACTCCCCGTGGACCGCTTTGCAGAGTCTGTCTGGATTTTTTAATATTTTTTTTCCCCCCAGCCACACTAGTCACACAAGAGAGTCACCGGCTGGTCCTTTTCTTTCCGTCTCTGTATGGACTCTTATTCCGGGGGGGAAGGGGGTGGCAGTTTTCACTAAGACCCTTTGAAACAATGAAAACAACCAGGTCCAAAAGGAGGGTTTGCTGCCATGCTAATTAAAACAAAGGGGGCGAGGGGGGGGGGCGTTGTATAAACTGGGCTTCTTCCTTCCTTTTTCCCTGCCGAAAGTGGGCAAACAAACGCTGGGCTTGTTTTCTTTTCTTTTGCACCAGGTCCTATAAAACCGCAGGGAGCTAAATTTTAAAATATAATTACGGCAAATGCCCCCTTAGTTTTTAGTCTGCGCTGCTCGCCAGACTTAATTCCAGCCGGATTTGCCAAATGTTAACTTTTAAATATGGTGTGCCAAGCTGGGTTTCAAATGATGCCAGGCTTTCCGAGCTGCAAATGTCTCACGCTTGAAAGAATAGCAACCTGCAAATTTAGCAAGCTCAGCAGAACACTCTGGGATTAAAAATAATAATAAAAAAATAAATAAAATAAAACAGAAATCTTTTCTGGGTTTTTGATCCAGGTTGGGCAATCCAGTGGGTTTCTTTTTTGGTTTTGTTTTTTTTCCCAGAGGCTCCCTGTGAATTGTGTTAAGGGAAGGAAAAGGCAATGAAGCCTGAAACTTTCGTTTTAGTAACAATATACCTCCAGATGCACAAGCTTGTTCCTAAGTCAAGGTGTTCTGTCAAAGTAAGGAGAAGTGTGCAAACATGCCTGGGGTGTACTCTCTCTCTCTCTCTCTCTCCTTTCTCGTTGACAGTAGTGGATTGTGTTACAAAGGACAGGTGAGATTCATTCGTTCCATTGGCCCAACACTGCCTCTCTCCAATGTGATTTTCCGCTTTGACTTCTAATTAATGTATGCTGCTGCTCTGGGTTATTTTATTAGTCACTGAACTTCTTCTTCTTCTTCTTCTTTTTTTACAACTTGTTTCATCAGATTCCTTAATGTAGATTTATTAGTTCAACCCCATTTCTGGTAATCAAGAGGAAGCATAACTCAGTGCAAAAGGGGCAGGGGGTCGGGGGGGGGGGGTCGGGAGTCAGGGGCAAAAGCATAAAGTGAAATTAGAAACCCTGAGATGGGAATAAAATCAACCGCTGCATCCCCATTAGAACTGAAATCATGCTAAAAGAAAACTTTCCTTAAACATGAGTTGGACTCCCACCAGAAACTCTGAATGCCAGACGGCTTTGAACCTCAGTGGAGAAGGAGGGAGGGAAGGCTGGATTTGAATCCTAAGGTCCACAAGTCGCCTTCATTTCATTTCGGAAGACGGTTAACTACTTCCTGCTTGCTTTTTTCCTTCGAGCCACGCAAAAGTTACCATTTCCGATGGCGTTGGCAAGTCCAAGGCTGTTGCCTTCTTCTATGCAACCTGTGATCTGAGAACACTGACATTTTCTCTCTCTCCTTTCTGGAGAGGTTTTTTGCAGATGGTCTATCTGCACCCATGTTTACCTCTTGGGGCTTTTTTCAAAACCACAGCCTTAGATCTTCTTTATTGTACGGTTTCATAATGCAATAGAAGCCTTTTGTTGTAGCTCAGTGTTTTTTTCTCATTGAATACGTTCCTGAAAAAAAAAAGAAGACGCTGGGATCTCTGATGAGAAAAATAGCATGTTTCTGAAATAAGATTTAAAGCAAATTTCTTTCTTTCTGTCTATGACTTTTACACCACTCCTGCCCTTTCGGGTCTGGGCAGTGTAAAATGCCTTCAATCATATTAGTAAGAAGCAAGATTGGATAAAATGGCCATCCTTCATTCCCCCTGGGCCTCAAAAGGATCCCAAGGCTTTTTAAAAAGGCAGGTTTCAAGAAGCTGCCCCAAATCCAGTAGCAAATCAGTAAGTAGAAATGTTAAGGGCCTCCTGGAGTCATGGGTGCTCCCATCACTGAAGATTTTCACACAAAGCTTGAACGTTTATCTGAGCAGAGTGAGGATTATGAGCCGTGGTGGCGCAGTGGTTAGAATGCAGTACTGAAGGCTACTTCTGCTGATTGCCTTCTGTCGGCAGTTCGATTCTGATCTGCTCAAGGTTGACTCAACCTTCCATCCTTCCGAGGTGGATAAAATGAGGACCCAGATTGTTGGGGGGTGGTTGTTGACTCTGTAAACCACTTAGAGAGGGCTGTAAAGCACTGTTAAACAGTATATAAGTCTAAGTGCTATTGCTATGGCTATTCCTTCCTGGGCCGGACTAGAAGTTCTCCAACACCCTTATTCTAAGCATACAATCTTATTGCAGCTCTTATTCCCAAAGTTGCTAGTGCAAGCTAACTCAATGACATCTTAGCTTCTGAGTCACTCTCTTTTTCCACTTCTGATTGTCCATACGCTGAAACCCAGCATCTATAATGGATGCCTAATTCTGTTTTAATCTGAATCCAGATATTTCACAAAACATCCACTTATTGGTTGAAGATGTTCCTATCACGTTCTGGCTAAAATATATTATGTTAATCAGAGTACCCTTTGGTAAGTTTGTCTATACACAGTTTGGGCTTCTTTGTCCTTTCCCTCCGTTCTGTAATTAATTCTAGCTATAGGTGAATCCAGCAAATAAAAATGTTGCTCTCACCGCGTTAGCAATTGATTATTTAAAATTGATGTGACGGTCCATAGGTTCAAGTCCATTTAGGAAATTTGTTTCCTTTCATTGAATTCTCTGAACGATGCCTCTTAGGTGCAGTTCTCTGTGTTCTCTCTTTCATGCTGAATAAGCAATTTTGGACAGCCGTTTTTCTGTCACTCGGTGATTGATAGCAAGCACAACTTCCAGGCATTGCGGGCTTTTCATTGACCTCTGCTAACTGTAGGTACTGGATTTTAATTCTAAGTCACGTCCTACATCAGCAAGTTCTTCAGAGCTTTGAATTAAATAATGGAAGCTGTTGCTGCCTGCATTTAAGGTATTCTGATATAATTAGATTCCCTGTGTGGAGGGTGTACGTATTCATCATAGTGGACAATATATTTTGGCCTTTAAAGTTCCACAGAAGACCAGGTCAAATGTTTTGTATATGGGGGAGCCAGTATGATATACTGGGGAAGATGTTGAATAAGGACCGGTGAGTTCCAAATCCAAGAATATCATCAGCCATGGATACTCACGGTGTGATTTTGGACCATTATTTCTCTCGGTGTCGTTGTAGGGAAAACCTGGGGGAGGGAGTGCTAAGTTCACCTTGAGCTTCTGGAAGGAAGCCAGGGTATAAATATAACAAGTGAATAAATGCCTATACACTCACAAACAATGCATTTGCATATATACAGTATCCAGATACATATAGGAAAGAGACGGAGAGACAAGCCAGTGACTTTCCCTATTGGGACAGAAAGATATATTCCGTCCCTTGCTCCCCCCTCCAAACAGTTTGTGAATGATCTAAGAACAGTCTCAGGTCCACCATGACTGGGCAAGAAGGTAGTGGGCTGAAAGTGTTTTCACCCCGAAGACCTGTCTTGAATGAATGATTTTACTGCTGCTTCTTAGATTTCTGTTTCCACAGTACTGTTTCCCCAACTGCATTGGGAAAGCAATGATATCCGGCAGTAGAATTGCTGAGATGTTCCCCAACCAATAGAGACAAGGTCCATGCATACTGTACTGTGTAACGGGAAGAAGGAACAACCTTGAGGAATAGGAGAAAGAGCAACTAGACAATGGTCAGATAAAAGAAATCTGAGTCCCAGCCAGATTTATAACATGTAAGTATTTCAGGCAAGACCCACCCAAGTTCTCATGAAGATGAAAGAAGGGGAAGAGAAAGCAGATTCAGACCTTCGAGATTCTGTTACCATAGCCTTATAATAAAAGGAATATAGCTTGTATGACTTTGGTTTCTTAGTTTGGTCTACCTTGAACCACTGCCTTGCTGACATGTACATAGATTGCCCATAGTTACTGTATATAAAACGAAAGCTGTAAGTCAATGAAATGTAGCCAATATCACCATGTGTGAACTGCAGTATTGGGATGTCATTAAAAACACATCTAACTTCTCTGAAGCCAATGCACAGATTCTTCAATAATGCTTCTTTTGATCTTGAAAATAACATGCATGGGTCTCTTGTTGTAATTTTTAATGTGTGAAAGCAAGTCTGTTTTAAGGGAAGCTATTCAAACTTCGGGCACCATGCAGAATTTGTGTCAGCTGCTCTTGACTTACTCTAAAAAGTACATTTTGGGACACTTATCAAATCACTGTATCCTATCACTAGCATATCATTATGTATCCTATGTCTCAGAAGAGGTAATCATCATTCTGCTATAATAAAACAGTGTTTGTATGGTTGCATCAGGGCAATAACAATAATCAAAGGGTAATTTGTCAATGTTTGTTGCTGGAATTTTGAGTTTTAGGTATGTTCTGCTCCTTATATAGATAACATTTTTTTTTCAGAAAATAGTTGCATCATTTAATAATTGCATACTACAAATAACACTGTTAAAATATGGAAGATTTCCACCATGCTAACAATACTAACAATAGTGAATATTAAATATTAACTACAAAGTTTAGTTGTAAGCATCACTTCTTGGAGTTACCCAGAATTCTTGTTCAGACACAAACATTTCATATAGAATTGAAAAGTCCTCTACATTCTTTAGAGCAGGACAATCTCTCATCTCAAAAAATGCCATTTACTGTTTTTCTAAAATCACCGTTAAATACACCATGAAAGATGGGAGTAGGAATGTACAACTCGTCACGTTTGTGGGCAGAATTAATGTAGTGAAAAATGAAACTTGGCTAATAATAATAGTAGTAGTAGTAGTAGTAGTAGTAGTAGTAGTAGTAGTAATAATAATAATAATAATAATAATAATAATGTTTCCTGGTACTTTGGAAAAGAGAGATCATCATCATGTCCCAGTCCCCCAGTGAAAATTTCCAGGAATTGCATAAAATTCTGAACATTTAAAAAGAAAATACATACAACATACAACAGATTTCACCTCCTAAATCCGACAAAACTATTATTCTTTCATCCTGTATGCTTTCAGGATGTGTATGACAGAACACAATGCTTGAGCAAGTTATCAGGGAGCTCTCTGTGGGAAGTGCTGTGGCCTGTGCAGCTTACAATTTGGTTAGGTAAACTAACTTGGTGTGATATCCTCTTTAAAACTCTGTCTGTGAGCTGAGTGAGGCAAGCTGTGATTTTTTTTTTCAGCTGTTCTTACTCAAAATTGCCTCTTGGACAATGTGAGACCAATTTGGATGAGTTCCTGAGATACCAACACTCCGTGAAGGACAAGGAGGGGGAGGGACATAAGCAAACCGGGGAATAGCTTGTAAGAGTACCTTCTTTTTCCAATATTCTGAATGTCAAAATATCCAGAAATGTTTTGCCTGACTCAAGTTGAGAGCCGAATTATTGGGGAGAAGAAAAAGATCATCTTCTGCACTCTTTCAGACAGGGATCCCAGTTCTATGTTCAACCACTGTCTTAGACTCCTACCGTCTTCACACGATATTGCCCTTCTAGCTGGAGATATCTCTTCACATTTATTAAATGTGAAATATATATGTATATATCTGTGTTTTTGCTTTGCTTTGACTGGTCCACTGCCAGTAAATAAGTCACCAAACCCTGGCCGAGTGTCATTTGATAGGAAAAGGCTGGGATCACAAGGAAGCCTTCTGTCTTTTAACAACAACAACAACAAAATTGCTGAGGTAAGCAGTGTCAGCCCCAGCTGCATCAACACGATGGTGAGAAGACAAATGAGAGCTTTCACTGCTGGATATGGGGTAAGAGAGAGCCCACCGTGCTGAAAAGCCGCTCCATATTCCCGAAACAGCTGTCATAACTGCAACTGCCAGGGACTGCCTCTTAAAGGACCCCTTTTGATAAGGAGGATTTTCTCTCTCTAGCCTTTTCTTTCAGCATGTAAACACTTTTGCAGCCATACAGCGCTCATTGGAGAGATAGCTGGGCATTGAATCAATGATGGCTTCCTTGGTTTTTTCCCCCTGGCTGCATTCCTAGCTGCCGTGCTGGGGTTTACTACTGTAGCCCCAAACCTTGTCTTCTAATGCTATTTAGGACATCTGCATGTCCTAATCATGGGTGGGGGACCTTCTGCTCCTCAGATTTGCTGATCTGCAACTCCCAACAGTCACCAGCCTGGCCTGGTAGGTAGACATTGGCAATACAGTTTAGCAATTTTGAAAGAGCCACAGATCCAATATGCCTGTTTGAAAAGTAAGACGTTCCCTCCTGGAAATCCTCACATGTTTTACAGGTAGTCCTCGACTTACAACCATCGCAGAGTAAGTTGGTTAAGCGAATTGTGCCCAATCTTACAGCCTTTTGTGCCATGGTTGTTCAGCAAATCCCCCAGTTGTTAAGTGAACCACGTGGTCATCAAGTGAATCTGGCTCTCCCCATTGATTTTGCTTGTCAAAAGCTTGCTGGGACGATTGCAAATGGGACCGTTATAAATATATGCTACTTGCCAAGCACCTGAATTTTTATCACATGACCACGGAGATGTTGTGACGGTCGGAAGTGCTAGGGACGGTTGTAAGTTTTTTCAAGTTTGTCATAACTTTGAACTGTCACTAAGTGACTAGCTGTGAGTCGAGGACTACCTGGGTTTTTAAATCCACACGGTTGTGAAAATGTTAATTGGGGCACATGTGTTTGTTTGAAACATTCTTTTCATTTACTCAAAGGCAAGCATACCTTTATTTTTACCTTGACTCTGCCATCGTACAGGATGTAACCTATGGATTTCGTATTATTTGTTCTCATAACAACTAATATCCTAAATTTCCTCTTTCCTTTTAAACATGGCTTAAGTCAAGATTAAATAAAGTACCAGTTTTTTAATAATTTCCGGTAGAAAGTAATGACTCAAGCCGCATTAAGAGCTCTTGAAGGGCCTGCTACAGTGGGACCCGAAGCTCTTGCCAAATTGGACAGGCCGGTCCAGGGTCTCTAACAGGAAAGGTGTGTGGTGGTCAAAGTCAAACTCAATTCCATTAATTTGTTCAGGTCCACTGCTCTGATAAATCAAGGCAAGAAGGAGGAATGAAGGCCGGGGAGGCAGAAGGGAGGAGGTATTTATCGGGGAAACAAGTCAGACAGGAGAAGCTATTGTATCACAGGGTCCGTTGGCTCCTTGTGCCTGTTGCCCAGGCAATGGCAGGGGGATTATGAGGAATGCTTGGAGACGGGAGTCTTCTTTTAGGCCTCAAAGATGGAGCAGAAGGGGGTGGATAGCTTTTGTCTATCTGTTTCTTCTTTTTCTCTATATATTCAACAGATTAGACAGGCGGGTTGCTGTGGCGACCACACGGAGGAAGTCTCCAGCACACCTGCACCACAACAAGGAGTTCTGCCAACGTGGAGCTGCCGAGTCCTGGAGGCAATTTCTAGCTGTGGGAAACACAGAAGGGGGAAGAAGTGGGAGGAGGGCAGAGAGGGAGTGGTAGAGAGAGAACAAGAGAAACCAGGGCCTTTATCTTTGCAGGGCAGCAGCCTCTTCCTTCTTTACAAGAGTCCATTTTGTGCAGGCAAGATCAGAGACAAGTCTCCCGCCCGGGGTTTTTGGCTGTCTAAAGTTTGCTCTGTTTTGTTCCCAAGGGAGGCCCTCCATAGCACCCATGCAAGCTGCAAAATTGGTAAAACAGAAAGTTAGTTCCTGTGGGATGTGGGTGGAAGGCATCTGCCTACCAGGACACTCCCAGAGCAGAAGTCGCTCAAGGTAGTTAATTGCACTATGCAGGAGAGAGAGAGAGAGAGAGAGAGAGAGAGAGAGAGAGAGAGAATATACTTGGTTCCAGCTAGGAGAAGGGAAAGGCTTGGTAAAAGCAGGACAAATATAAAGAGTACCTAAAGGCAAACGTGCCACCGTGGAATGCTTTGGCGTCCATCCAAATGTTACTCATGAATTGCTCAGCCCTGCACCGTGTCCTTGGCTCACCTTGCCTGGACAGCTCCTGCCTTTTAGCGCGCTCTCTCTCTCCCCCCCCCTCTCTCTCTCTCTCTCACACACACACACACACCACCTTCTTTCCTGCCTCCCCCACCCAGATTATTTCCATTGTCATCATTTTTTTCCCCCCTCAGCTGAAAGGATTTTAAAGGAAGCCCCCATCCGGGAACATTGTGCAGACATCTACTGATCATTATGCTACAGCTGGAGACCAAGCCGTTAATGTATTTTGCATAATGCTTTATGCAGGTTTTATGGCTTCTTCCCATTCAATAATTTATCTAACTTAAGAGTTTCTCACCATTAGGATGGTTTGATAGGAGCCTGGGCTGTGGGCATCGTAATCTGATGCCTCTAAGAAGATGGATGCCGTGGTTTCTGCAACTGCAAGCGGAAAGCATCAAGTCCAAAACACCGGAAAAAGCGGTGGGACAAGGAATGCAACGTTTGGAGAGCAATCCCTACAACTCCACCATTGTTTCACTAATATCACCTCCTAATACAAAATCCCAGCTCTTTTGCAGCAACATTTGCTTAGGGCTAGGCAGTCTGCTTGCCAATACTCCTTTATCCTATTGGCAAACCACCACCGAAGCCGTTCTTCTTGTGATTTCAAGTACCCATGGAAGATCCTTCCTGGAAGATAAAATTCCTTGCATTCCGATGGCAAGCGATACCAATCTGCGCTGGCATTTATCAGGCAGCCTGAAAGTTCCAGAGCATCCAGGTTTTCTTAATGTCTATCATAAATATTGTATGACATGAAAAGCAAATTGGAGATGTTTTGACTTATAATGCAACAGGTCTACAAATCATTTCAGGTCACACCAGCTGCTTCAGAAAAAGGAAAAAACAAAAAAATCCTCAGAACCAGAAACAACACAGTGGTGAATCATAACTCTTTTGTACTTTGCAATCTCACAATGGACACATAAAAGGCCAGAAATGGCATTTCGAGTCATGGCGAACATGACCTGTGATTAGGAGTAGGCGCCCAGTGGGTGAAGAGACGGTAAAACAGGAAGCAATTGTAAGGTAAAAGGAAGCTATAGTTTAGCTGATGATTCTTGGCAATAACAATGGAGTAATGGAGGACCCCAGGATGGCTATTCCATGCAATGCACTTTGGAAAACCCCTAGAATCATAATGCTTCCAGGTTCATCTAATCAGCACAGGTGGGGTGAGGATTTAAGTGGCTGGATTGGGTAATTTGCATACTCATGATTTATTCTGGGAAGTGAGAAGAAAAGCTGTTAAGTATGCATGCTGGACTTTTCTACTAAGTCAAACTAGCAATCTGAGAAGCAAATCTTTGAGATAATTTACATATTCTTGGTATATTCTCAGCAGTGAGCTGAGGTCACATTGACCGGGAAAGAGTTTGGATTTTGCCTGGCTGTTCAACCTAAACCTTAGGAAGTACATAGGTTATGTGATATGTATTGTTATTTCAGAAAATAAGAAATTGGCTTGAGTGTTTCAGGTAGCATAGCCTTATATAAAAGGCCATAGCTTCTTGAATGAGGACTGAAATGTTTTCAAAAGAAAAAAAACAAAGTCCAGTTGCCTCCTGGGGGAAAAAGCACCTTTGGGATGAAGTTTTAAAGCACTGAGTTGAAGTATGAATGCTTTCTTTGTAGCTAATGAAAAAAAATATGGTTTTTCTGTATTATTTTAGCAGAACGGCAGTTGTACTTCTACATACGGTGAACAAAAAAGGTTATGTTTGTCAGAAGTCAACTCAGGTACTCAAAAAAGTCTATTAGGAAAAACAAGTGGATAGCAGGCAAGTTACAAACCTGCCAGCTCTACTACGTCTCTGGATTCTGGAAAAGGTTCTAAATGCTGAGAAAAGAAGAAGAAAGAAGAATAACCAAGAACAAAGGAGTTGGGCTCAAGTACAATGGTGGTGAGGTCACCAGTGGGAGACCTGAAAAAACAGGCAAGGGATAGATTGTCAGGGAGAAAAATCTATGAGAATCTATGTCTTGCTCGCACATAATGAATCAAGTTGTAACTGCCTCCCTCCCCTCTCCCCACAATACAGTGTAGGAAAAGGTATATCCAGAGATCACGTTCTGGCAGCAAACATGTTTTGTGAACTCTTCAAAAATTGATTTCATTGGCTGGAAAAGATGATACAACAACATACTGATTTAAAACCTGACATATTTTTGTTGGGGATTCTACCTGATACATATAGTAAAGAGAATGTATACTTAATTATCCATGTATTAAATGCGGCTAGAATTGCATTTGCACAAAATTGGAAAAGTGAAACGATTCCTACTGAGGAAAATGAGATCAGGAAAATATTAGCACGTGCAGAAATGAATAGACTAACACTTGCAATTAAAGAGAAGGAACAAATTGAATATTATACGATCTGGGAATTATTTTACTGATGGCTAGAGAATAAATATGAAGCTTAGAGATAAAAGGAGAGTAGTGAAATGTAGAAAATAGGTGAATAGAATTAAATATGGTAAGATGTTGTTATAATGATATACTATGCGTATTAGCAATAAGATAAAAGTAGAAAACTGACACCAATATAAAGAATATGGTTGTAATTTTAATTATTACTGCATAAAATATTTCTACCCAGGCGACACACTGTGTAATGGAAGATGGTTTGTATTAAAAATAAAATGATTTTTTTTTAAAAAAAAATTGACTCAACCTTCCATCCTTCCGAGGTGGGTAAAATGAGGACCCAGATTATTGGGGGCAATATGCTGCATCGGTAAACCACATAGATAGGGCTGAAAAGCACTGTGAAGCGGGATATGAGTCTAAGTGCTATTGCCGTTGCTTCAGAAAGTAAAGTGGACTTCATTTGCTTCAAGTATGAGGTTGCAATGGTTTTAATTTAAAGGAAGTCAGATTACCAGGATTCTATTTCATTTTTCATCATGAAGACTTCCTGAAGAGTACAGTGGATATACAAAGGGAAGCTTACATGTCATTCTCACTGACAAGCTGCTGAAGTGTGATTTAGATGACAGTATACTAACCTGAGTACACAACTGGCTGATCAAGCCTACTCAGCATAAATAACTCAAACTGAAGATCGGTAATGAATGGGTCTCTGTAGAGCCAGTCTTGGGATCGGAAGTATGTAATGTTATCTTATTTAAGATTTGTATTAATGATCTGGATGATGGGATTGATAGCTGCTTGTCAAACGGCAAAGAATATAACACCGGATACCTAGGTTGACAAATTGAGATTGAAAGAAGAACAATATGTCTTTTAACAAGGGTAAATGTAGATTATTACAGTTATGGACATAAAATGTAGAACACACATATGAAGTGGGAGAATCATGACTTGGGAAATTACATGTGAGAACAGCTTGGGTGTGCACTTTGCCCCCAAGCTGAACATGACTCAGTTGCTAGAAGGGTTCGCATAATACTGGCATGTATTAGAATAAGAAGCACCATATCAAAGACAGCTGAAGCTATTATTTCTCTCTGGTTGGCATTGGTGAGATTGCACCTGGGGTGTACAATTCTGGGCACCATCTTCCCAGAAGGCTATTAACAGGTTAAAAAAGGTTCAGAGGAGGTCAGTGAAGATGATTCAGGAACGTGGGTGTATACTCTATCAGAACAGACCGAAGAAGGAATCTGGAATACTTCATCCGAAGATGATTTGGGACAGCCATGATTGCCAAGTTCACGTGCATATAGAGAAGACAACCGAGAACTATTTTTGGTGGTCCCAGAAACTAGGGCCAGAAAAAATGGATATAACTTGCTGCTTACTAGATTTAATAATTTAAGTACAAAGATTATTTTCTGTAGGTAACACCTGTACATCGGTGCAGCAGTTTACCAATGGGTCTGCAGGAGGGTTTTAAGAAGAGACGAGACAGTCACTCGAAATTCACTTAATAGGTTTTCTTGAACATTCCATAGGATTGAACTCGATCAGTCTTTCTCAACATTGGCAATTGTAAGAAGTGTGAACTTCAACTCCCAGCGTGCTGGCTGGGGAATCGAAGTCCACATTTCTTTAGATTTCAAGATTGAGAAATACTTGACTAGATGATCCCTCTGGTCATTTCCAACTCTACAATTCTATGGTTGTGCAATGAGTTATCAGTCTTTGCTGGATAGGATAGAGTAGAGGTTTTGAACTCGTATGCAGATTGAGGGGAAGAGTGTTTTATGCTAATATATAAAAGGCAATGCCAATTAAATGAAGTCCAAAACTTTAATAGTGGAAAAGGATGGCCAAACTAGTGATGTTTTTTCTCCTTTTTTTATGTTAAATAAAATTTAGGATTAGGACTAGCCTAGATATATTAAAATGCAGTTTTAAAAAGGGAGACTAAATAATACATAGAGAAATTACTACAATGTGTTTTATCCTATTTTTTGTTGATTCATAATATTTTCTTATTAAAACTAGAACTTTAGGATAGAGGATAACAAATGTCAATTAATCTTGTGAGTTTAAGAGGTAATCTATCACATTGTATACATGTTAAATGAGTATCAGAAGTACTAGTTCTACTACATAAGATTACCTTTGAGGGAAGAATCTTGTGACTCTGACTACACTCTTAATCAGCTTTGTCTGATCCATCTTGCCTGGAATAAAGAATAAAACATTGTGTTCCCATAAGCTTTTTCCACTGGACCAGTGGGGTGCCATATGATAAGTCTGCGATCTTTGCAATGACAACAGGAGAACTGTGGATTTAGAGATTGCAGACTTATTGCTTGTAAGAAGAGCTACACCAAATAAGAAGTGTGGCAAACATTGGATTTTGCAAATTGACTATAAAAGTCAAGGATGGGATTAGAGAATTGCACACACTTTCGTTTATCGTGGGCATTAGTTAGGTAAAGTACGTTAGTATGTTTTCCTTTAGACCGTGGTGATGATTTAAGATACTTGTTTGTATCTTAAATGACTAATGTTGATGCACTGGTAAATTTAATTTTTTTATAAAAAATTTTAATTGAAAAAGTCTTTTTAAAACTAAAAAGACAATTCCAGCCTAGGAAAAGTAAAAACCTTGATCTCCAACTTGAGTAGGGCTTCTGTATCTCAACTGCAAAAATCTAAATGACCCCAAGAGTTATTTTTCTGCACTTCTTTGCTGATGTTGGGAAACTGCCAGCTAAGCTGGATGGAGAAGTCAAGCGAGAGGCTAGCTTGGAGTCCTTGTGCATTTGCAAGCATCATACGTCTGACCTCCCCCAAGAGCCATGAAGCCTTATCTTGGTCCTTCCCAAGGGAAGACAAGCAGTCTGGTAAGATTCTTGTAGCACAGGTGGTAGACAATAAAGTTATTGACTTGTTATTCACGAGTGGTTCTGGTTGCTTGCATCTAGCAGGTGTTCTCTTGTGCTGTCTCATACATTTGCAACCCGGATGTCATAGTTCTAAACACAAACCAAGGAGAAACAATTCTTACAGAGCAAAACAGGTTTTCTTTTTAAAATGTTAAAACCAACTTCCTCTGCCAGTTCAGGAGTAATTAAAATTGGTTGTTCCCAGTCTTACATTCCTATAGGGAAAGGGAAAGCACCAGAAGGAAATTCAAACTGCCTTGAGATATTACAGTAATCAAGTGTTAGGTGAGCTTTCATGGAGTCCGCTGCCTTTATCTCATTGCTTTTAAAATACTGGATATCTAGAGTCCTTTTAAAATAAAGGTTTCTTGAACTTGATCTTCAGATATAAAATAGACTGTTTCAGAATCACCTCCCCCCAAAAAGAGCTACTGAGTTATTCTCTTCTTCCGCGCATCCGTACAGATATCTATTTTTCTGACTTTACAACTGACTCGTATTTATGACGGTTGCCGTGTCCTGGAGTCATTGGATCCCCCTTTTGCAACCTTCTGACAAGCCAAGTCAATGGGGAAATCAGATTCACTTAACAAACGTGTTACTAACTTAACCATTGCATTGATTCATTAACAAGTATGGCGAGAAAGGTCATGAAATGGGGCAAAACTCAATCAACAATTGTCTCGGTTAGCAACAGAAATTTTGGGCTCAATTACAGTCTTCAATCGAGGACTATCTGTATACAGTTTCAGTATGGATTGGAATAAACATAAACTGTCTCTAAAATAAAATTAGCAGGACTGCATTAGTTAAGTAATGTGCTTTGAATCTTAAAAACAGAGGTGAGGACAGTGGCTCCTACCCTGAGAACACAGCAAATACATTTAGGCTGCTCAAGCCATACAACTGAATGTTGCTGGCTTGGGGATTCTGGGAGTTGAAGTTCACAAGTCTTAAAGTTGCCAGGGTTAGACCCCCGTCTTTTTTTAAAGGGGTTATTTCAAATGGAATTAACTCTTCAAATATCCCATGGAATGCATCAAGGGATAACCTTTATTTCCTCTTAGTTTTAACTTCATGTTGGAACCATTTGTTCATCCTTACTAAACAAACTGAGGACTGTTCAGGTATTACAGGAAATGAAAGGGAGGAGAAACTGTTCTATGCTGACAGTGTATGTTCTATTTATCCAAAACGTGGAACTTATTGTATGAAAAATTAGTTTGACTGAGCGTGGGGGATTGCAAAAAAGATTACTTCTCAGTGTTGGAAAGCCTGTATGAATCTTGATTTGCAATCCTGAATTACAAAATGGAGATGGCGCCTTTCTGACATAATGGAAAAAGGCATGAATATTATTTTCTGAGAACATGTTTTAATGATTTGCTTAAAAACTAGGTTGAATGAGTTCTTGCATAGAACATAATAAATTGTTTCTTTTTCCTTCTGTGGTGTTTTTGTTTTGTTCTTTCCTTTGTGATCTTCTCTTTCCTTTTTAAAAAAAATTGTGTGGATTTTGGAACAAATCATAAAAAGAAAAGGCTGCCAACAACTGTCCCCAAGTTAGTTAGCTCATTTTATTTAATTATAAGGTTCTTCTTGGACCCTGGGCACATAGCCATTCCTAAGTATTATACTGGAAATCATAGAAAAAACTGTAAGGAAAAAAATAATGCAAAACTGTTCCAAAGGTGATGGACATCAACTTTTTACAAGCTTGTCTAGAACCAGTAAATCAACTTTATCATCAGTCCAGATGCACAACACAGTATAGCAAGGCATGAATCAAAGCTAGGGATTGTAGTGGCTTAAACATAATAATTTGAAGCACTTTTGTTGTAATCTAAATGTGGCTGGAAATATGCATTTGGTTTTCAAACAGCTTTGCCAATTACAACCTGTTGAGTTTGCAGTGTATAACCGTGGTGTTCACCTCTCGATGATTTCACTTGCACTTGTGTGTGTGTGTGTGTGTGTGTGTGTGTGTGTAAGATGGGGAGGACAAAGGGGGCTCAGTAATTAGGGTGGGGGGGAATTCTCCTTTCTTATTTTTCCCCATTGCTGTGTGTGTGTAGGTTTGTATTTTCTTCAGCTGCTTGCTTACAGCTGCTGCTGCAAATAAAAACACCACAGCAGAGATGTGTGTGTTCCTTCTGTGCTAGATGTCATGGAAAGCAGCAACAGCTTAGACGGGAGGCTAAAACATATGAAGAACCGGTTGTAGGAATTGTGTCTGTCTCCTTTAATGAAAAGAACGACTAGGGGTGGTATGATAGCAGGATCCAATATTTGAGGTGTTGCCACAAAGAAGAGGAGACTGGGTCAAGCTCTTCCCCAAAGCACCTGAGGGCAGGACAGGAAGCAATGGGTGGAAACTGATCAAGGAGAGAAGCAACCTGGAACTAAGGAGTAATTTCCCGACAGTTGGAACAATTAATCAGTGGAACAACTCGCCTCCAGAAGTTGTAAATGCTCCAACACTGGAAGTTTTTAAGAAGAGATTGGATAACCATTTGTCTGAAATGATTTAGGGTTTCCTGCCTGAGCAGGGGGTTGGACTAGAAGAGCTCCAAGGTCCCTTCCAACTCTGTTATTCTCTTCTGTTATTCATTCTTTATGGATTTTTATATTTTCTCTTGCTTGCTTGCTTTTCCTTTTTTCACTTTTTAACAAATCAAGGAGAGGAGCAGCCTAGAACTAAGGAGAAATTTCCCAACAGCGAGAGCAATTAACCAGTGAAACGACTTGCCTCCAGAAGTTGTGGGTTTTTAAGAAAAGATTTGACAACCATTTGTCTGAAATGGGGTTGGACTAGAAGACATCCAAGGTCCCTTCCCACTCTGCTATACTGTTATTCAGGGGTGGGATTCAAAAATTTCAGCAAGAGGTTCGCTGCCCGGTGGCTGGGTGGGCATGGCCATGGCGGGCGTGGCCTAGTCGACCTCCTGCACCACGGCAGAGGGCAGCGTTTTCACCCTCCCCGGCCTCTGGAGGCTTTCCTCGAGCCTCCGGGAGGGTGAAAA
>JANHFL010001435.1:173557-193617 GCA_032468155.1 Oxyrhabdium leporinum
GGAATTCTTGCCTCATCCCATTTTCTGGCTCCTTAAGCTTGAGGCAGTCATTTCCTAACTCCACCCCTACCCCCTGTCAAACTACAAATAAAACCTGCCAGCTGCTCAGTGCGCTGGTCAATGCATGGAGGAAACTTTGCAGGACGAAAGGGGCGCCTTCATGCGCCTTGCCCTTCCTTTCTTGTACAGTCACGTCGAGCTGTACATGAGACTGTGGGACGGGCTGGGGGAGAAACAGTGCAGATTTCAGTTTTGGTAATGTATAATGCAGTTGGGATGGAGCAAAAGAGCATGACCATGACAATTTATCTCCGGTAGATAAATGTTGGAGCAGGCAGGTATGTCATAAAGCATGACTTAATAACATGGGAAAAAATCCTCGTGGTATTTTTCTCGTTTTCATTAATGCATTGTGTCTGCCTCTGAGAGATTCCCGGGAGACCCAGGGCCTATAGCTTTGAGGCTTACCTCTGACCCAGATAACGTCAAAACGTCTGAATGCATGGGATGCTGTCTTTAAAAAGAGTATCCCTAATGCAATGTAAATGTAAACTGTGGCAGAAATTCCAGTGGAGCAAAAGAGGCCTCATATTTTCTAAAACCATATACATGTCAATAGGCCGTTATTCTCTATGTTTAAATGTAATTGCAGCAGTGCTTGGAACAGGCTTTGGAAATCATAAAATAGACCAAGCGCAGTTACCGAATCTTCCAAAAAATTTTATACAGTACCTCCCTCCCTGCCTTTCTCCCCCCCCCCCCCGCGCCTGCTTCTGAACAAAAGAAGAATAGAAAACTGAAGGGCCAAAAAGGCAGCGGTGGGGAGGAGGAGAGTAAGCAATGATTAAAGGGAAGTTTACTCCAGTCTTTCCCAAACTGGGTCTCCCCAGATGTAGAAGGCCAGGATTTCCATCAGATCTTGCTAGCAGATACGTGCACTGAAATATTTTCGATGACATCAGATTGAAGAAATCCAATTTATTTCCATTTTCAATTAAAAAGTCTGATTTTTTTTAAAAAACAATGATTTCAGGGACTATGAAGCCTTCTTTCTTTCTTTCTTTCTTTCTTTCTTTCTTTCTTTCTTTCTTTCTTTCTTTCTTTCTTTCTTTCTTTCTTTCTTCCTTTTTCTCACTAGTTTTGTATGACAAATCATTTCCACATAATTAAGATTATTCGTAATTGTTTTCTCCAGTGGATTCTGTCTTCCATTTCCCAACTGCTTTTCAAGCAACTGTTTCTTATAAATCTGTGGCAGACCTTATTTTGCAAGAATCTTTTCCTGCTCATGCGAATTGCGGCTGCAGCCTTTTTTTTTTTTAAATATAGATTTCTCTGATACGTAATGCAGCCTTTATCACTCGTACTGCTACGATTTAAGGTATCATTATTTCATTGCGGTTGCCTCTTTGCACTTGGGAGAAGTCCAAGAAACTGCTCCTATGATTGAAAACAATGCAGATTAATATTGCAGCAGTGTTGAGCTGTGGTATCCGTTTACTTCCTTTCTTTCACACCCCTCCCTCTTCCTCTTCTCCCCTTTTGCCCCATCTTTTCCAATCTGCTTTCTACAAATAAATCCTTGTGGTTCAGTTACTAATATGGGGAAACATATTAATAGAAAGGGAGATTTTTGACAGTAACCAATTAAATTGCAGACCCTGGATTTAATATAGAGAGCCTTTTTTGAATAGTAACAGGATGGCGAGAGAACAGGACCCACTTGGAGAGGCCAGAATTCAATAAACTAGTGCATAGCAACTAATCTGGCATTTCATCACAGACTGCTGTTTCATAGACGGATTATTGTTTTACAGAAAGGCTTGGCACCCAATTGTATAGAGGGAGCAGCGGTGGTTGTGTGGTCTTATTTGATGTACATGGGCTCTCTTGGTTAGATGGAAGAAATGAGGCCATTTTATCCCACTCTCAGAACCTTCATCTTTGTTCAACTTACATCCTGGCCTAAGCATTAATTCCAGGATTATCCAACTCCCAACAAATTAAAGTGCTGTCACTAAAACCCTGAGGATAGGCAAAGCTATAAAATTAACTTTACTGTAACTTTGAAAGTTTATATACATGTGTGTGCGTGTGTGTATTCATGCATACAGACAAAATTAGTCTTCTCAAGACTTAGAGTCTATAGTAGTTGATTAGCCCCTGCAGTACGGAAAATTAAATTCTGTGGTTGAGACCCAGCGTGCTTGGCTGATTTAATAATGCTATGGCCATCATCCAACAGCTGACAACCGAGAACTTTCTGTTCTTTACTCCCTCGTGCAACACCTGAAAATCCTGGGGCGAATCAAACAGTAAATTAAATCTTTTTTTTTTAAACCCTCACCTGCAGTGCCTGTATAAGAAACCAATTTTAATGCTTTTAGGCTGAAGTCATTGGGATACAAGCCCAAAATAAGAATGACAAAAGTAAGTTCCTAAAGCATATTTCCAGGGTGTTTAACCCCCCCCCCCCCAATGTGATTCCTACTCGGAGGAGGCCAAGAAGTTCCATACAAGCAATACATCTCACAGAATGTCGGAGAACGAACTTTCATGGGTTACTAAAGAACTATTCCTGCTAAAATGGCATATCATTCGCAGTGTTTTTAGTAGTTGAAGTATGTCTTATTTTTTTTAACTATGTTGCATTATCTTTACATTACTTGATGCTCAGATAAGGTCCATGGGTCTGAGTTAAGCCCTTTTCCTTCAAAAGTACTCTCACCTTCCTCCTCCTCCTCCTCCCTTTTCTTCAAACAAGTAAAAGTTGTTAGACTTGAGGTTAAACTAGGTGGCTGGAATGTGACTCACAATTTTTAAATCGCAAATTGTTTTTTAAATATTCAGTTACAACTTATTTCTTTCCTTCCAGAGTACAACTATAATACTAGCTGAATTGTTATATTGAAATAACCCTAGGGATAAAAGTCCAAATATATATATGATGATATAAGTAAGGTATCAAAAAAAATATCTTTCTACATACTTTATTATACACGCAGATACAATGGTCACTGAAAAAGAAGAATAAGCTTTAGTAGAGGGTGATGTTGAGGTGAAAAAGGATATATGTTGTTTTGAGGTGTGTTACTGTGTGGAAAATATTCACTCAACATTCTTGTGGCTTCCATAAGATATTTTTTTTAGAAATGCTTTACATCTAATCCAAAGGACCTTTCATAGAAAGAAAACTCCGACCTTGAGTCAGGAGCTATTTTATGTTCTTGAGAAAATACTGCATTACTTCCTAAGAAAAATACCCTGTTGTTTGGTGTATGGCATGGTAATTTTCCTTTTTTCCCCAAGGAAAGTCATGTTCTTGAATACAAACGGGTACATTTTGTTCTGAGGCTTGTATACTTCTTTGAAAAACTTTACATTTCTAGCTATGTGATAAACTGTACTACTAATCGTTATGAAGTATGTTTTTAGGTTGCTTGGTACTAAGAATGTTGGAGTGTATTTTGATCTTTAAATATTACTAGGAACAGTGACCTTCTGAAATACTGAGTGAATATAATATTAACTCGCAATTCTCAGTATTAAATCTCCAGCTCATATAATTTTATTCTGGTGACTGGCAAAGACCAGAAAGATGTGTTGAAGCATATTTTGCATTTGATTTTCCTAGTCAAAATGCTGAATCCTATATTTTCAATTCACTACTGGATACTTTGGAATATAAAAGTGTGAAAGTTAAGAGAACTATTTTGCTACCCTTTCTGAATGAAGTGGGAATGAATGGCAATATTACATTATTAGAATACTTGAAAGAAGGTTATGATATCGATCTCTGGACATGTGAAAGAAATCTGCCACAGATTTCTAAAAAAACATATTTGTGAGATCTGCCAAAATGAGCTCTTCCAGGCACCCCCAGCAACCCTGAATGGACTCTTCTTCTGTTTCTTTTCCAAAAGAAATTTGTTTCCAGAAATGTACCTGAAAAAGAATACACATGTCTTAAAATGACATACAAAAAGAGAGCTAAAATCAGACACATTTATCTTAAAACTTTTATAGCCAGACTAAGAAAACACCTTGAGGGAGATTTGTTTTAAAAGCACTTGGATGGGAATTTATTAAAAATTGCATACATTAGAAAGCTTTCTACACAAAGTCTCCATATGTCAGGGAAAGAGGTAGCTTTTGTATAAATGCAGGGGAAAAAAGATAGATCAAACTATATTGGGTAGCACGTAATATTTCCTTCGTATTTGCTCATATTGTTAATGGAGAATCCAGCTTGGGATTTGCAATAAAAACTTATTGGCCAACCTGCTCATTACTAAACTTAGCCTGATGATTAATTCTATCCTGTTGACATCATCATTGTGGTGAAATGGAATATTATAATTCCTTTCCTAAGAAGGGGAAATGGGCACAAAAAGTGAGTGACACGAGTTTGAATCACAGGAACAATTGAGGGGAAAGCCAAGGGCTTGAATCCCATTTCTCTCCCCCCCCCCCAAATCTCCATCCTGTGAGCTTGTAAAAACGGCATGTCTTTCCATTTTAATCTTTAATTGGTCTCAGTGCTTGTGTTATTTTTATAAGGAAAACAAGGGGGACATTTTTCATGGTTCTATTCAAGCGTGTTATGTCCAAGTTAGATGGTGTCCTTTGAGTTTGTCCAGTCAGCTTTTCCTTGCTTAAGTTTAGACTTAATGGCAACACCAGTTTTCCTGCCAGTTGAATAGCTGAAGTTAGACATACTCTCAAAGGTGTTTGTTAGTGCAGTCATTTCTCGAACTCTCAGACCTGCCAGTAATGCTGTTTTCACAAGGGTGATTTGCATTAATTTTGGAATGATGTCCGGTACATGTCTGCAACTTAAAATGTGCTTGCTCTGAATGAAGTAGACGCTGAGCCTCTTAAGAATTCACCCATAATTAGATACACACTGGCTCCTCTAAATGTTATCCAAAGCCTAACTATCTGATGCTTAAATTGAAAAAGCTCATTAACTTTAAATAATGCTACAGCAAGCAGGGAAAACTCAGTGGAAATAGTAGGTTGGCTATTAAGTGTTCGTTGAGTCTAAGTCTATTAATCTGAAGTTGACTGCACATTTGTGCAGCTTTGGACTTTTTTTTTCTTTTTTGCAATGGACACTTACATCATAGTTTGGATTCTGCTAATTTATTTTATGTTGAACGCTAACTCTGTGTTTGGAAGTGGAGAGAATGAAATTAAATCCTGCCTTTGATAAGAAAGGGAGGTACCAAGTAGTAAGCAGAAATGCTTTCCCAGAGGTTATTACTTTGGACTTTTTAAAAAGTTGCATTTGCTGCTGGGAAGGATAGTCTGAATGGAGACATTACAACTTCTATACTGTTAATAAAATATTCCTACATTTTAAGATCACTGTTCCATCAAGAATGCAATATATTATTACGTTAAACTTTCTATTGTTCGAACATTAAAAATAAATAAATCACTAAACCTTATTTCCCAACTGGGATATACAATGGAGGATAAATGCCAATAGGTTGTTTTTATAATAAATTTACACATTAGTAAAAACATCATTAACCAAGAAGATGTTTAGAAAAGACTTTCCATTTCCACCAAAGTTCAGTTTCTAAATCTAGTGTAGAACTAGATTTAGTTTTACACAAGTCCAAATTAGATGTGACAATATATACAAATATAAATAGAAGCAAGCAAAGCTTGAAGAAGGAAGCTGGAGATATTTAATTCCCTTCCTGTTATAGTCCTGATCAAAATCACTTCTCTAAACTATTAGTAATAATAATAGTTTTTGTTGAAATACAAATGGCTGTTTTTAGGGCTGGAAAAAGATAATTTTCATTCCAGAGATGAAAGACAAACTCTTTTTTCCTTCTCATTTCACATACTGAAGCTAATTGGATCCAACACTATCTTCCATCAAACCTAAAGCAGCAAATTAAATTGGGAAAACACTGAGAAGATAAATAGGAGTAATAACTAAGAGTCTGCAACAGTCATCTTATGCAGTGCTAGTACTCTCCAAAGTAATTAATGCATTCTTTACCTTATTTATTTATTAAATTTGTCTGACTCCCAACCACTTTGAGGTATTCACAAGTTTTAAAAAGCATGAAAAATTACAACTACATGAGAATGAACAAGGGTAAAATATGGCAAAACAGGCAGGAACCAAAGAGCGAGAGAGACTTGCCTATTACTTCTGTGCCACTTTTCTACATCAAAAACAAGCAGTTGTCTCTAACAGCAGGAGCCAACTCAAGCAAAATAGTGGCTGCTGGTGTAAATTTAGAAGAAGTAATCCCTGAAGGTTAATGTTTGTAAACCAGAAATGAGATAATAGTACCCAGATGCTACCAGTGGAGTGGAATTGTTAGCTAGGGAATATAACTTAGAATCAAAGAGCAATAGCACTTAGGTTTATATACCACCCCACGGTGCATTACAGCACTCTCTGGGTGGTTTGTTCATAATGTCAGCGTATTGTCCCTAACAGTCTGGGTCCACATTTTACCATCCTTGGAAGGCTGAGTCAACCTTGAATCCTGTCAGGATTGAATTCCAGGCTGAGGGCAGAGTTTGTCTGCAGTACTGCATTTTAACCACTGCACCACCAGTGCTATATATACAACCCTCTCTACAGTCTACATATCAGCGTTTCAAATTGAAGGTGAGTGGCCTTCAACTCCCAGATTTCTCAGCAATAGCTACACTGGCTGTGGAATTCTGGGAATTGAAGTCCATATACCTGGAAATTGCCTAGGTTGGGAAACCATGCTATATGTTGTTCTGTAAATTGTTGTCAGTGGCCAGTTACAGCAGTAAAAGTCAGCCTTTTCTTGCCACATCCTTTTTTGACTATGCCATGAAAGGATGCATCCTGAATGGCAACCATAGCGGCAAGAATACACATTTTCTGAACATTTCCTCTGCCTCCAGTAAAAGGAAATAGCAGGAATTGCCTCGTGGAAAGAAGAGATTAAGAGAAATTGTTGTGGGAAAACATGAATTAAGTAATTACCGTTTATGCAGTGATGCCTACCACTTACTCTCCTCTCCCAAACAAGATAGAGTGCTTGTAATATGTTATCTCTTGTTGGCATTTTCAGTTCATCTTCTTCATGTCTTTGAACTGTCAACAAGAGCTCATCTTTCAAAAAATGAATAAAAAATAAATGGCAAAGTATTGTATGGCAAAGTCTTCCCTACCTGGAAGACTTACTTATGGAGAGATCTCTTATATCCCCCCCCCCTTTTCTTTTTGAATTGAGGCCCAAATGGTGAAGCAACAGGGTGTAATATTGCTGCAACTTGGAGGGAAACATTCATCTAACAGTTTTGCCTGGAGGAAAAAGCTGTCACTAATAGGGCCAAGCATCATCCCGCCCTTAGCATAACATGTGCTGAAAAAGTAATGCAAGCAAAGATGGACAGAATCCCGTAGAAAATGCTGACTTTAGAGAACGCTTCTGATAGACAGAGAAGCAATTTTTCTGACTAGTTACTAATTAGCTCTCTCAAACGACATGGCCTTTTCAGACAAATCTTTCCATCTAAATTGCTCCAAGCATTGCGTGAGATGGATTTACTTATATAAATAGTCAAACTGGTTTTGGGGGTTTTCTTTTTAATGTACATTTATTAATATATGTTCACTTCAATGGAAGAGGTTTTATGCTTTCTAAAATAGCTCCAGGGAATTATTTTTGACAGAACAGAAGAGATTTATATTCACAAAGAATGTTTGTTTTTCCTAAATTTAAATGATCCCTTTGAACACATTCAAGCATAGGTGCCATTAAAGACCCATTTCAAAGTTTGCCTCGGTGACTATGTAGACAGGAGGGGCAAAAAAAATATCCTGCTGGCTGTTACCCCATGAGTGGCCTCCAGACAATATCTGAATGACGCTATATTAGTGCATATTATGAGCTGGGATAGGCAAGATGGTGACTGTGATTCCAAGTGTGCCCATAGAGAACTTTCTTGGCTTCTGTTAGACTTTCTTTGGCTACTTGATTTTAATCATTTAAAAAAAACCAAATTAAGCTGATATACCTTAAAGCAAAATGTCCTCTTTCAGGATCTTTATTTACAATATAAAAGCATTCTAAGAAGGTAATAGTGCTGTATGTTGCAACCTGGGTTTTTGTTTTCAAAATTGGACACCTGCCCAGAATAAGATTGGTTAGGGTGATAGAGGTGCAATCATAATAGCTAGTTTATTCATTTTCTTTGTGATTAATGGCACTTTACGACAAAGCCTAGGATAGGAAATTCCAAATTTGTTTAACTAGGCCCAAAAGATGCTTCTCTGGCTATCGATGTTGTCTGTTCAAGGGTTTCTCAAATATTATACAACTAGTGTGCGTAAGTGTATGTTTGATTGGCTAGTAACAGCCTACATAAGTAAACCAGCTTTCCTTATAAGAAAAGCCTGAAGTGATCATCACCGTTTGACACTTTGGCCTCATCTTAAACACAGTGGGTTGCTTAAAACACATTGAATCACAACTCTAAGCAGTAATTTTAAAAAATTAACATTTTTATGGCAGCTTCAGCTACCATATTTATAATTTCTTGCATGGAATTACCAAGAGTAAATAAATAAGTGAAGATTTTATTTTTGTGGATGTGTGCTAGAAATGGTAACAAACAATACATTTCTGTAGGTATTGTTTTCTTGGTTTTATAATAATATGGAACAAACTGGGAGGCAAGGAGGGGATGATTTGAAGCGAGAGGCCATCAACTTATGAAGTGTCTTGAATTTTGTTTTCTTGAGGCCAATTGCTAAAGGTTGAATAGTAGTTTTTTGTCATTTAGCCCATTTTTATATTTCAGGAAGCAAAAAAAGAAAGTTATATATTTAATTGCATGAGATCCAATCCACTTACACATTTATGTTGTGATTATAACCCTTTTGTAGTTCTGCTCATAAATACTTAAATTAATCTTTTTGAAATCTTCTGAATGTAAAATCTTGGTTTTAGGTGCAAACAAGGTATCTTTTTTTGGGAAAAGGGAATCAATGAAATGGTATGGCCAGAAAATGGAGACCTGTCTGAAGATGAGAAATACAGAAAGATCCATTCACCTCTGATAGAAAACAGCGAACAGATGGTAAACTAGGTGGCAAAATGTAGCGCCCAGCCATAGGTATTTCAATTCAGTTGATGGTGGGATCTTTGAATAATTGCAGAATTATTTATGAAATTTGTGAGTATCTTAAGAAGCTCCTTTTCTGCACTTTTTAACCACTAAAATATATTAGAAAAATGTAGAATAAACTAGAAAAATAAATCTGGCACATTCTTCATTATAGACGATTCTGAAAAAGGAAGAAAATCATGAGAGAAAAATGCACAATGTTCCTTCCATGAAGTTTTGCAAGAAAAAATAGTTCTCCATGTCAGTGGTGTCAAACAACTTTTTTGAGCAGAAACTGTTGTTAGTTACCCAAATTAAAAAAGGAAGGAGGGGAGAACAGTTTAAAAACCCCACATGAAGCAAATGTAAAAGTTTAGAGTAATGCTTTTCAAACTTGGCAAATTTAAGATTTGTGGATTTCAACTTCCAGAATTCCATGATGGCTAGGAAATTCTGGGAGCTGAAGTTCATACAACTGAAAGTTGCCAAATTTGAAAAAACAGTAGCTTAGAGTGTTGGTTTGGGCATTTTCTGATAAACCATTGCTATAGGTTACCTGGCCACTTATCATGAGCCATGCAGCACTGCAATTTATAGTTTTCCTTACTCTTACTTGATGAGGATTATTAGTGAACATATAAACATCTGAATTTCTAAGATAAAAGTTAAAGAATTTCCCCCAAGTAGTATAATCCTGTATATATTTGCTCAGCAGTAAGATTCATCCCAATCAAACTGATTAGAACTGGAGGCTTAATAATCTTCCTAGGAAATAGACTAAACGATTAGACAAAAATATTCTACTCTCTTACCTTCTAGATTTATGTAGCATAGCATAAATAATGCTGTCATTTATCCATATTTTTCAGTATATGAGATCTTGTTTACATTTTAACTTTTCTTTAGATTCATGCTTGGCAGCCATTTCAAAATCCCGGCAATGATTTTTTTTTTCTTTTTGTTTATACCATTTCTCCTCTCTTATGGAACTTGATTGTGTTCCTTTACTTTGTAAATGTCAGTATTGTTTAGTTTGTCTATTTTCAACTTTTGTAAAAATTTAATTTTATAGTATTTCCTATTTAGCATACTTTGCTTCACCATCTGTGACTCATTCATTGAAATATTATTTCTGGTATTCTTCCTCTGTAATAGATTATTGGATGATGCTTATGGACAGATTTTATATCAATATGTTATCAACCATTCATGCAGCAGTATCCAAAAGATTGGAAGGCTTTCACCAAAGTGATGAAAGCAGCTTTATGTCATTGTGACGCAAGTCCTGCCCTTTTGTTAACGTATGCAGTATCAATCCATATATGAAAAGGGCAGAGTATGAAACATGAAAATACTGTTTTCATTGTTAGTCTTCTCATGAACACCTCTGTATCCATGTATCCTTTGTGAATTCTGAAAATAGATTCTGAAATATAAACAGAACTTTAGAATAAGGCAATGCACACTGTTATGTTAGGCTACTGTTATGTTATTGTTATGATACAATTGTGTGGTGTATTTGTGAGATAGATTCCTGGAATCCAGGTATATATTTGGTGCACATGAAATAGGGGGAAGCCATTTTCAAAGAAATCAATCTGGTGATGTTTGTAGACTATGTAGACTATGGCTACACTCATTTCTTAATGTAATTTTCAAAAAAATAAATAAATCCTGGAACAATTGGCAAATTAAGACTCAGGGTACCATCAATGGTTCTCTTCAGTCACAGAAGATGACCACACCTAACCAGTCTTGCCTGATCTTGAACATGGTGAGACTGGGTTATTTTAGACATGTGAGATCACCAGGTCATCCCAAGGTGAAAGTGGGAACCCAACAATATATCTTGAAAGAAGACAATGGCAGACTGCTTTCATACACATGCAAACTCTCCAGAAATTGAGCTTGCCTGAAACAAATCTTCAAAATTTCCATGATGATTTGAGTTCACTGATAATATAAACTCTGACTGAGTATTAAACCAACACACCCCACACCTTTCTTTTCCTCTGCAGTGTTTTGATTCAGATCTTCATCAATAACAGTTTACCATCATTTTTGAATAGGATTTATTATTTTGGAATCTTTTAAAACAAAAACTAATGAACTGTGGTTCATTAATAACCTGACACTTAACCTTAGTTCTCAATTTTAAGTATGATGAGAAAATGATGGAGGACCCAAAAAATTGAACCCTTCATTTAACAGGAAGATGCAACACAACATATGGGACCCAGAATTAATTCATGGCTTAAGAAATTAGTTTATCATTCCAGAAATGCTGTGCTGAAATCAGGCAAACATGAGTTTATCCCAATGCCCAGATTTTATGTACAGGTAGTCCTTGACTTTTGACCACAATTGAACACCAAATTTACACTGCAAAGCAAGGCAGTTGTTAAGTGAGTTTTGCCCCACTTTATGAACTTTTTTTGCCACAGTTGTTAAGCGAATCACTACAGTTACTAAGCGAATCATTAAGTTGTTAAATGAATTTGACTTCTCCCATTGATTGCTTGTTAGAAACTGGCTGGGAAGGTTACAAATGGTAATCTCCTGACCCAAGGACAGTGCAACTGTCATAAATACAAGCCAGTTGCCAAGTGTCCAAACTTTAATCATGTGACCATGGGGAATCTGCAATGGTCATAAGTTTCAAAACCGGTCATTTTTTCAGTGCTGCTGTAACTTTGAACAGTCACTAAACAAATGGTTTAAGTTGAGAACCAACTGCAATATGCAAAAATCTCCCCACTGCTCACGATGAGTGCTTGCAACTTTTTCCGAAGCACTAACTTAGGTAAAGCATGTTGACTTCTGTTTGTGTCACTTAAAGCAGTATTTCTGCATTGCACAATAATTACATTCATCAAATTCACAAATGGTTAAGACAATGAGCATAGGGACCAACTCATTAGCCCTGTAGCAGAAATTCAGCTTCCCCCAAGAATATGCCAGTGTGCACAGTGTTAGTCTCTTAAAGGAAAACAAAAATCTGTTCACAGTTCTCTTTCTCCCACACAGGTGCACTCCCACATGTGCATAATTTCGTGCCAGATTGGAGTCTTTGCAACACAGCAGTAAACAGCCTTGCTCGTACCTTTTAAATGTCATTGGCTGTGTTGTGTGGCAGCTCTCGCTTTGCTGCTTGATTGCTGCAGATTAGAACCAGTCAGTCACTCTAAACTTGGCAGCTGTAGATTCCAGATGTACAACCCCTGGAAGAAATGACTCTTTCTAGTAGTGTCAGTTGCCTATCACTTTCCCTTTTCCTGTTTGTTTTTCTCCTTTCTTTTTTTTCTTTCAACAAATCTGATGCCGTGGCTCTGTACATCATGCCAACATTATCCACTTCCACATCACTTCCCTTTGGCAGTAGGGAACTTACTCACTGTGACATGGTTTTGATGTGGGAAATGAACAAATTGCATACAATAACTGCATTCTCCTACGGTGCTGTGTATTTAGCTCTTCAAAGCTGTTGACAGCCTTGGGTCTCCTTGTTGTGAAACCTGCAGATCTTAAAGTTTGATCTGCAAGCACCTAGAAGGCTCAAGCTTGACTTTCATGAATCATTTAGTAGGGAGCTAATTTTTACAAGCTCGTAACTGTTGTTTTCCTAAAATTATCTATGTGTATCAATGCTTTTCAGAGAGTTTGAGGATTCAACAGTATGAAGGTTAATGCTTATCATTTTTGTAGCTCATTTTATGCATTCAGAGATCATTAGCTCACAATTCAATAATTCTGCAAGACTGATCAGCATTTCTGTACATAGGCATACTGCAGTTGAAAGCTTCAGAATAAAACAGGCATAGGCAACATATTCTCCCTGGGCACCAATATGCCCCGATGATCAATCAGCTCCTGCTCCTCTTATCTTTAACTTTTTTTTTAAAAAAAGAAGCTTTTTGGTGTAGTTTGTTGTAGTGGTTAATGTACTGGCCTATAAACCAGAAGACGGTGAATTCCAGTGCCATCTTAAGCATGAAAGCTAGCCAGTCATTTTCTCTCAGCCTAACCCATCTGACAAGAGTTTTGGTTGTGGGGAAAATAGGAGGAGGAAGGAGTATTAGGTATGTTTGCTGCCTTGAGTTACTTTTAAAGTAAGAAAGCAGGATAAAAATAAAAATAAAATAAAAAAGAACAAATAAGTTGGCCTACTGAAAAGCAAGAATTATCTTGATTTAGTTCAGCACTTTGCTTGGAAATGTGCCAATATGCCCAGAGAAAAAGAAACATAATCTGGGGAGAGAAGGATGTGAAAGAAAACGACTGCCTCTCCCCATTTATTGCTATGCGATAAATTGCTATGCAATAAATTGATGTTATGTAATTCTAACAATCAGTGTGGCAGCCATTTTGTGAGAAAGCTAACTTGCCATCCTCACATCATTTTTTTCTATTAGTCTCAAGTTCTGGAAAATACCGAGGCTATTCTGTGAATTCATGGCTAGAGATGAAATTTTAGTTGTCCAGTTAGTGTTGCATTGGCCTTTCTCATAAAATGGACTGCAAAAATCTGCAGCGGGGGATAGGAAGTGAAATGCCATCAGGAGGCTGTGAAAGTGTCTCGATTTGTTTATCCTTGGTACCTTGACTCAGGAAAGGCCTTTAAAGTGTTGAATCAACGCCTGCATTCAGTAACCAGGCAGGTGCGTGCCTCTATATCAAAACCTAAAAATATCACACACGCACAAAAACTACTAGGTAGGATGATTTGTGGCTGGAGACTGGGTTTGAATTTTTTGTTGCAAGGTTTTCCTTCTCCTCCCCTTCCATCTCTCTTGCTAGGTGGGGTGGTGTGTCTGTTAACCAATTTTGCTTGGTTTCCTTGTTTAATTTTTGGACTGTACCAACTGCCAGTTGGTCCTGCTGACTTTATATTATGACTGCCTTTGATGAAGTTTGAGAAGTTCCTAGACATTTTACTGCTGTGTTTGTGAAGAAAGAAGAAATCCAAAACGTTTCAGTGGCGATCTGCCAGCTTCGGGTCCCAATTCAATATGCTAGTGCTTACTTAAAGGGTTTGGGTCCCAGGTTTTTGAGGGGGTGTTTACTTCCACCTAAACTGCTTATTATACCATTTCTAGCACCTTTCTGATTTGAAGACAGCCAAGGAAGGCTGTTAGCTACAGCACTTTCAGAAAGAAGCTGAGCCACTCATGTCCATATTTTGGGTGCTACATAAAAAAACAGATGGAGTTTTTAAAACACTTTAGTTTTGCTTAGCAGTGTTTATAGATTCTGTTTAATTTCTATTGATTGTTTTATTTAGAAATAAAGCTTTACAACACTTTAAACTGGCCACTGGATGAGCACCCATAAACATTTTAAATGCATTACTGCAGTGGTTTGTTGCAATTCAAATGCCCTTTGTTATATCCCCAGCTGCATTATTCCTCTTCCTCTCCTGCCACCCTTCAGGGATTTTCTTACAAACCTTCATATTCGCTTGAGCTTGTTGATACAGCCAAGGCTGTTTCAGCTACATATTGACAAAAAAGTGAGCCCTTTCCTCATAGCCAAGCTAAAATGCTATCCACCCACCAGGAAATTATATTGGCATAACTTTTACTCACCCATTATAAATCTTTACCCCGGCTGTTGAAGTTTGCTGCTAAATTGTATTGTCCTTATTTAAAGTTTACAGCACACTTTAAGGCAGGGATGGGCAAGTATGGCCCCCTTACCACCTACAGACTTCAATTCCCAGAATTCCGGAGCTGGGCATGCCAGATCAGGAATTCTGGGAGTTGAAGTCCACCGTTTGTAAAGGGGGCCATACTTGCCCACCTCTGCTTTAAGGAATGGGGCTAGGGTATTCCCCTGGCTTTGTTCATCTCCTTTACCAAATGATACTTAAACAAACACTGAGGAAATATCTACCCCTCCCTCTCATTAATGTGGGCTGGTATTGGAGCTGGAGGAAGATGCAAATTTTGATGAATAGCTAGACCAGCTGACTGATGGTAAGGAAAGGACCGCATAGTGAAACAGCAGAATGGCAGCTAGGTTTCATCTGCTGCTTCACCCCTCCCAGCACTGGTCTAATTGAGCTTCTTCTGAACGTGGGTTTAGTGCCACTCCATAAAAGCATTATAATTGTATACAAAGCCAAGTAGCAGCTGACCGGCATTATGGAATACCAGCTGGTACTGAGGAAACAGCTCTCCCACTGCATCACAGAACTCCTTCACAATTTAGCAGTTAATTGGTCTCTTTTTTTGTAATGATTGATATGTGGGGTGACCTTGGAAGACAGGAGGGAGAGCAGCAGACTAGACAACTGGTGTGTAAAAGCTATCTCGGCCTACAGGAGGATGGAGGGCATGGGGAGGGACCCTTCCTCGTTTCCACCAGAAGAGCAAAAGGAAATGAGGAGATTTTCAGCCTTGTAATGTTCTGTGAATCATGTAACCTTGCAATAAAGACATAGTATTCCTGGTTGTGCTTCTTGTCTGGACCGTCTCGCAAGGTTAACATTTTTATACACTGGTTTATAAGTCTCTTGAAAAAAAATGCTAAACTTGTCTTCAAAATCAATTAAACCAACAGCTGATTGATGGGGAATGAGTGGGGCAATATAGTAGAAGGACAGAGAAAAAATGGCTTTCTTTGACTTATCCCCCATGATAGGTCATTGAAACAGATCATGCTCTATTCATAAGAAAAGCTGTGTTGACAAAGGAAAACACTTTTAACACTGGAACAGCTAAACATAACATGAAGCTGCCTCAGATATGAGTTGGAGACCAAAGGAAAGCAACATCTTAAGGATACAGAGGAAAACAATTGCCAGGACATGTTTGTGCCATATTTACGGTAGATATAAGTAAGAAAAATATCTTAGATAATTGTGATCATTATTACATTGCATTTACTACAAATGACCACAAGTGGAATGCTACTCTTCTAGATTTTGAATATTCTGCTCCTTCTTATCACTGTATTTCCTTTGATGTTCAACATTATTTCATTGTCAATAAGTTTACCAATCATCTTGAGCTCCATTCCTTCTCTTTAGAATTTGTTCTTAAAGTTTCCCTGATTTGCCTACTCACCTTGTCTCCTGAATAGGTGTGGGTGTTGTTTTGACGATGTAAACGATAGTACTCAAAGGATTGCAGTGGAAGTAGAATGTGGAATTATGTCTATTATTTGAAGTATGTATTACAGACTATGTGGATTAACAAATGTATTGTAAGAGTATTGCTTGGGTTTTCTTTTGTCTTTCGTAAGTCAAGCACTAAAAGAAAGCAGTAAATGTTTCATAATTTGGCCATAATCCAACACAGAGATACATATTCTTACAGGTGCAGTTTTCTGTGCACTTATTTGGCACTATAAAGTCACTTGAACACAGCTGGTCTTGCTTTTGAGTTATCCTTCACAGGATTGTATTGCACATCTTTTGATTTGAAAAAGCTGTAGTGTGCTTTCTTTTGAAAATACATTGCCTTTGAAACGGTTATTGCTTCCTTCATGGTCTTCACATCTTTCAAAAGGTGTTCTCATAACGTTTGTCTAGAGAAGAAAGAATCTGCAAGGAGAGTTTCTAGATCGCAGATCACAATGCAGACTTCCATCTTGCGGCTGAATTCTGTACCCTGCACCAGATACCTTTGGAAACCTCGAAGATGACATAACCATTAGGATGGCTCTACGAATTCATAGCACACAATTTTCCTGAACTGCGCAATTATAATTTGGATGGCAGCCCAGTAGAAAAATAGTGAAACAATCATGTCTAATAGATCATTTTCTTAAACCTACTTTTTATAATATGTTACTTATTTTTAACATGTAATATTCAAATTTAATATTTACTTTAGCAATGTATTTCCATCTGCAACTATATTCTGCAGTATACAATCCAAAAACAGAATATAGACACCGTGACTCTATTTGCTACCACTGTTCTTTAGGATGGATGGCTGCTAACTTAGGGCCTGTAGAAGTTCATGACCATTTTTTTCCCCCAAGTGGCAAGCATCTATTCTGAAAGGCAGATTTAAAAAAAAAATGAAAATAGAAAAGAGTACACATATATTATCTTACACCATCTCCTCCTCTAACCTGATTTTTCACACTGTTTTTTAGTTGCATCACATTAGCTGATCCCAGCACATCCAATTAGAACCGAACTGAAAAGTATTTACTGTATTACAGCTTTCTGTTGGTATAAGGTTTTGTCATATGGGATAATAGGAAAACAACAGGGAAATCTACAGAGCTTTCATCAACCACTCCTATTTTATTCTCTTATTTCTGTATTTTTTCATCTCTAGCTGAGCAAAACTCAACCATCAGGATGTATCAGCTTGCCCAATTGGAGTGTATTATTAACATAGATTTGAGGGAATCTGGTCACACCCACAAAGTGTTTTGCAATTCAGTCCATATTCCAGATTAAAAGCTGTGAGACTTAATTATGCCCCAAAGGTAGGCTGTTTTGTTGTCAATAGCTCTCTGTATACTGTTTTTCATTTTCAGATAGAGGTTATCCCTGGTCAGAGACATTTTAAAAATAAATTTTATTTTAGAAAACTAGTCTCTGGTTCTAGTGTCTCCATTCTGAGTGTTAGGGATGAGGTGATGAGAGTAGGGCCACTCTGTTTAACTACCTACTTTGGGGAAGGGGTCTCCAACCAGACACTTTTCTAAATTATTGTTAAAAGAATATTGTATGGTGTAGGAATGGAGAGAGAGCGTATTTATGTTCTACATTTTAAAAAGTAGTCAAGTCCTATCTTTTTCTTTCTTGCTTTCCCCACTCCTCAGATTTTTAAAAAATTTCTTTGTATTTCATATTTCTTAACCGTCTATCTTCTTCTTCTTGCAGTGAAATAACATGATTCACTCTCAATAAGTGTGGAATTCTTTTTAATCACGATGGACCACTGTTTTCCCCCGCTTAAGCTCTCTGATATTCTCTCCTATTTAAATAAGTACTACAAACTTGTTTTTAAATTAAAAAGTATTAATGAGAAATTGGAATGCAGAAAAGGTGCCAGCTCACTTTTATGTCTAAAAATATCTTTTGGCTCAACATAGATTTCATAGCTATTGTGAGAAAATAAAATAGTGTGCGACTGCAGCCCAGTGGTTTATTTGAAAGTACAGGTAGTCCTCAACTTACGACCAGAATTGAACCCCAAATTTCAGTTGTTAAGTGAGACATTTGAGTTTTGCCCTATTTTACAACCCTTCTTGCCACAGTTGTTAAGAGGATCAATGCAGTTGTTAGGAACACGGTTGTTAAATGAATCTAGCTACTCCATTGTCAGAAGATGACCCCGGGGCACTGCAACAGTCATAAATATGAGTCAGTTGCCAAGTGTCGGAATTTCGATCACATGACTATGGGGATGCTGCAATGGTCGTTAAGTGTGGGAAATGGTCATAAGTCACTTTTTTTAATGCCATTTTAACTTCGAAAGGTCACTAAACAGACTGTTGTAATTCGAGCACTACCTGTATATCCACTTATTTTAAAAAAGCATTTTATCTAAGTCTAGTAGATTTATATGTATGTATGTATGTATGTATGTATGTATGTATGTATGTATGTATGTATGTATGTATGTTTGTTTTCTGTGCCACTCCTCTCACCTATAAGGCGACTCTTATCCATTGCTTTCTGGTCAATGGGCATAATCTGATTGGCACGCCCACTTTGGGTGGAGGAAAAGAATATCTCACCTAGGTCAGCCTTTTTGTAAGAGTACTCATAATATGCCCCAAAGATGCTTTTTCAAGAGGCAACTGGACTTTCTGTTTTTTCTTTGAAGTCGTTTCACTTCTCATCCCAGAAGCTTCTTCAGCTCTGACAGGATAGTGCGGAATGGGAAGGACGATCATCCTTCCCTTCCAGTCAGAGCTGAAGAAGCTTGTCGGATGAGAAGTGAAACGTCTTCAAAGAAAAACAAGAAAGTCCAGTTGCCTCTTGGAAAAAGCACCTTTGGGTCAACCATGACCCGGATGACTGAGAACCTCCATAGACATTTACTCACAATATGCTCTCCAAATTCCAAACATATCTATCAGCCTCCAAATTGTACATATCCCTGATACGGATACATAACATTTGTCATTCAGCCACCGCTTGGTATCAGAAGAGGGTGGTGAAAGAATGATAAGCAGCCTTTGGGAACAAGACAGGTCACAACATTAAATCCAATAGATACGAGCACACATACATTAAAAAGTATGCCTACTTGGTCTTCTACAGAGAAGGCAGCTTTAGAAACCTAATAGTCTAAGACTTAAAAGAAGGATCAGGCTGAGAGAAGGAATTCTGAGCAATAGTTTTTTGCTCTTTGAGTGAATATACACCCATCCTTGCACACATATATTTGTTTAACTAATAAGGATTGGAAATAGAGTTTCATTGTGGAGAGGGTGCCCTCAAACCCAGATTTACTTTGAACAACAGGACTTTGAAATGGGCATTTGAAGAGTACAATACTGTATATGCTGGTGACTGCGAGTGGGTTAAATTAGGTAAAAGTCTCTGTTTGGTTATGCTACGGGGGGGGGGATGTTCACCCATTTGGACTAGTGTCTACACAGATAATGTTTTTATCATTAGTATGTTGACTGTATGGACTTCTGGTTGCAATTCCGGTGGCTTCAGGAGCGAGGATTGCGAGCTCCGCAGCCCCACCCAAGCTTTCCTTGTTGGAGGGCTCCGAAAGGAGCCATAGCCACCCTGAAGTAAAGGGGAGTGCCTGGAAGGTTGAGGGGAGCTGCATCTCTCCTCCCTGACTAGGAAATTTCCCCTCACCCAAAGACAGGGAACAGCGGCAGCCAAAATCGGAAACAGCTGGGACCCAAGACTGTGCTGGAGCAAAGTAGGTGAACGGTGTCTGGAACTGGGTGAGAATGAACATTTATCTCATTTGAAACCCCACAAAAATCAGTAAAAG
>JANHFL010001435.1:207005-218745 GCA_032468155.1 Oxyrhabdium leporinum
TCCTTGCACTTTTTTTACTTTTGCCTAGTCTCTCTCTCTCTCTCTCTCTCCCCCTCTCCCTCCCTCCCTCCACAGTTTTCAGAAAGAAAGTTAATTCCTTTGAAACCAAGTTGGCCCAAACTGGATATCTTCAAACAACCAAAAAGAAACGTAGCAAGGACTTTCTACTATGTAATATCTGCATTGCATTCCCACATGTCCTTTCCTTTGCTATCAGGGAAAATGAAAATTTTGGGGAAGGAAGGCATCACACTGAGGGTAAGAGAGAGATGTTCTTGTAGGATGGACCCAATCCTTTTGTAATGAATTTATTTCCCTTTGTACTGTGCATCCTTTGAGAGGGAGGTTTTCTCTCTGTGGGTGATTTGATCATTAGAAACAGATGTGTTTGTGATGGATATGTAAATGATGAAAAGGTTGCACACATCATGCTCCATCTAAGTACAGTAGCAGATGGCGTTGGCCATCTGGACAGGTAGAGCAAAGGGGTCTTAAAACATGGATAAGACTGTCATATCAGAGAGAGATATCTAGATGTTTTAGGGTACTGGACAACATTTTGGAACAGCTGATTATAAAAGAGAGATGGGCTCCACTTGAACTGTAGTGGAACCAGACTGCTGGTGCATAAAATCAAAAAGCGGCAAAATAGTTTTTAAACTGATCCTGGGAAAAAAAACACAGGTTCTAAACAGCACATCGTTCTGAAGAGTGTAGACTTTTCAGGAAATAGTATAACGCATGCGACCAGTGTTGGAAAAAGAGGTGGTAATATCAATCAGAAGACAAGAAGGCCATAAAAAAGGCCCAAGCCAGCAATTTAAAAAGGGTAAGATGTCTGTCTCTCTGTCTGTCTGTCTGTCTGTCTCTCTCTGTCTCTGTCTCTCTCTGTCTCTCTGCAAAATATATATATATTTTGCAGGAATTCTCTATGTCAAGATGGGAAAAGTATAATACTTGTCAATAAGAAGATATAATGAATCTAATAGAAGCCTGGTGAAACAAATCAGAGGAAAATGCTAATTCCTAGATACAAACTTTATAGAAAAATTAGGAAAGGGTGCACTGATGGAGGGGTTTCTCTTTTATTGATGGGTTGGGTGAGGTCAGATTCTAGACTTCTACATAGAACCACTACAACTAGCAATATCTTGTGATGGATGTAAATTAGCTCTAAGAACGCACTATTGCCCACTGATCAAAATATTAGGACAGTCGTGTGATGTTGAAAGAATTTAGGGAAGCATGGCAAGGAGAAGCTCTTGTAATTATGGAGGTCTTTTATCTTCTCGTAGACTAAGTACAATTATGTTCATGCCAAGACAAACAAGCTAAATTTGGAGATAACCTGTTGTGCCTAACATTTGGTCCTGGAACCAATCAGAGCGGAGGAAAGACTTAATCCTAAGTAATGGTCATGATTTGGTGCAAGATGTACTGGTAACTGTTGTTATATTTAAAAAACCTATAAAGGCAAAACTGCTACCAGAATCCAACCAATCACATTTAATTCCCAAAGAGACATTTTTTTTAAAAAAAAATAGCAGACTAGCGAGAAAGAAACTGAGAAGAAAGTGGCCCGAGTCTTTTCATAGTGACTTCCTGGAGGTTATTTAAAAATCACAATAATTGTGGGCCATCTAGAATCTATACACTTCTAAAAGTCCCCTGTCTGGATGTTTAACTGGGCAAAACTGCCTCATGGGACAACACTTTTCCAACCATGGTTTTCTCAAATGGACTAACATAGAATACCAGGACCTATTAATCTCATAGGAAGGAAATTTTGGAAAGTTCTTGCCACTTCAATGCTGCTGTGGCGTTGCCTTCAGCTCCATCAACATGCTGCTGCAGTCACATGATCCTCATTTACAAGTTTCCCTGATGCTTTCCCACAAGTGAATGAAGAAACCTGGGAAACTTGGAGGGAAAAATGTCTGTGAGGTTCTCATGACCACAGTTGATGGTGGGAGCCCGGCAGTGGATTTGGACCAGCATTCTCTGTTTAGCTAAAGGAAATATATCTGAAAGACTGACCCAGAAGGTCACAACTTGTCTAGTGTTTTACAAATCCAGGAAGACACCCAGCGTGGTTTTTCTAGCAGGATCCAGGAAGCTGTCGACATTAAGGAGGTTTCCTTCAGGAAGTGGAAAACCCGTCCTAACAAAAAAGTACAAAAAAGGATCATAAGGTGGCAAAATCTTGATAATGGTAATCAGGAATTTTTTTTAAATAATGTGGAAGCCATGTGGTAAAAATATAAAAAAGGACACACAAAGTTATTTCAATACTTTTGAAGCAGAACATTCTCACTCCGGCCATTAATCAGCAAAGGAAGGAAAGGCATGTTCCACTAAGATAGGGAGATAGAAGGGAAAATAGAAGGAATATTTTATGTCTGTCATTAGAACAAATATTTTTTTTTTTCTTATAGTGGATGCCTAAGCTTTTATTAACCTTTCTTAAGAAGGAAATTGGAACATCTAAAGTAAATTGAGACAATGAGAATATATTCTAAGACATTTTGAGACTAGACTGTGACAAATCTCTGTGAGACCTGATGGCATTCACCCAAGAGCTCTTAACTCAAATAAAAAGTTACTGAGCTCCTAGGAAAAGATGTAACTTGTCATTTCCACATGCCTGAAGAGTAGAAGATACCTAATATACCTAGGTGTTTTTTTTAAGCAACCCAGAAGCTGTTTGGGAAATAGGGCAGATCAGCTTAACATCTGTTTCAGGCAAATAAATAAAAATGGTAATCAAAGAATGTAAATCTAGGTACAGAGAGGCACAGGTTTTGCTGACAGACAATCAGTGCGAATTCCATAAAGGTGAATACTGTGTTGCTAACTTTTAAGAGGTTTTTAATCGAAAAATTCTTGAAAGTCTTGGTTGTTAACGAAGTTGCCCAGTCGGTTTTTGACAGCTTTGAAAAAGGGAAATTCCATGGTAGGTATGATTAAGAAAAGGACTAAAAATAAAAATGTCACAGTTGCAATGCTGTTATACAAATAAGCGGCAGGTAAACATTTTGGACCACAATTATAGTTCCGTTACTACATTGGGAAAAGGTATAGAGGTAATCCTTGACTTAGAAACCAGTCATTTAGCAGCCATTCAAAGTCACAATGGAGCTGAAAAAAAACGACATGACAGAGTCCTTGCACTTATGACTGTTGCAGCATCCCCACAGTCACAGGATCAAAATTTGGGCCCTTGGCAAGCGGCACGTATTCATGGTGGTTGCAGCCTCCCAAGGTCATGCAATTGCCATCTGTGACTTTCCCAGCTGGCTTCCGACAAGCAAAGTCAATGGGGGAAGCCAGATTTGTTTAATGATTATCTGATTCACTTAACAACTGCAGTGCTTTGCTTAACCACTGTGGCAAAAGTCGCAAAATTGTGCGATTCACTTAACAACTGCCTTGCTTAGCTAGGGAAATTATCATCCCAAGTTGCTGCTGTAAGTGGAGGACTATCTATAATACAGGAAGTCCTCGATTTGCAACTTGCCATTTAGTGACCGCTCAAAGTTATAACGGCACTGAAAAAAGTGACTTATGACCATTTTCTATACTTACAATCTTTGTAGCACCCCATGATCAAAATTCAGTCACTTGGCAACCGAAAGGTAGTAAGATGGGGCAAAACTCAAATGTCTCACTTAACAACAGAAATTTTGGGCTCAATTACGATAGTAAGTTGAGTACTACCTGTATAGGTTTAAAAAATGTAGAAGAGGGTATTCATAACAGCATAATCAGTGGTTCAAATACATTCCATAAGAGAAAAAGAATGGGTGGGACATTTTAGCTTGGAGAAAAGGTAGCCAAAGGAGGAGATGATTGAAATATATAAAATCATGCATGATATGGAGTAACTGGATAGTAAGAGGTTTTCCACCTCTCAGAACATTAGGGCCAAGCATTAATTATATTATTATTATTTCAATTTTGTTAATTGAAAAGAGATTGAAAACAGAGAAAAGGGAGCAGTTTTGTTTAAGAACGTCCGTAGATATGAAATAGAGAAGTCTGCAAAGAAGATCTGCTCACATTCTTTTCTGGAGAAGGGACAGAAGGAAAGCCTAAAAATAATAATAATAATAATAATAATAATAATAATAATAATAATAATAATAATAATAATAATAATAATAATAATAATAATAGCCTTAAAATCTCATCAAAAAAGATTTATAGCAAGATCAAAAACTTTTCCTCCGGTCTTTTGTCCCAGAAACATGGGATTGCTTTTTAAGCTAGAGAATGTCAGTATTATTACATCTTTCTAAAAAATAAATAAAAATAAAATCTGAATAAATAACTGAAGGTCTACTAATTAAAATTTGGCAATAGATAAGGGTGAGCTTGAAGGTGTAAATGAAATCTGAGTTTGCAAAAAAGCAGTGGGAAGTCCTGTCTCCTCCTGTGCATGTTTTCAGAGTCAGGAAAGCATATTTTAAAATAAAAATAACGATTAAAGTTGGTTTGAGTTGACTTGTAACATATTCAGAGAATAAATGACTGAGCTTGCACCATTGCTTCCATCCGTGTGTCATTCCTTAGTAGGACTAATACTAAGTCTCAAAGCTTTATATATATATATATATATATATAAATAGGATGACAGCTCAAAACAGTTGGGGGTGTTTTGATTGCCAATTTAACTTGTGTTTAAATTTGTGGTTATTTAAGTGTTACTAAAACATTTAGGGCCCTATTCACCAAACCATCAGTTCTTTTTGCATTTTTAACAGTTTGGTGTGTCGTCTCCTGTTTGTTTTTCTGATGCCATATTATTTGCAAGTGTCTTTAACAGGATGCCAACTAATTTCAATTAAAATTTACTCAGGAATATTAAATATAGTAAGATTCATGGCAGTGTGTATGGGAATATTCTGCATATATATGAAAAATCCAATTAGGTAAGTTTTTAACAGCCTCGGATTAGATACTGCAGTGTTCCTAGGATTAGAATTGGATTCTTAATGCCTTCTTCCATCCTCCTCTTCCTCCTCCTCCTCCTCCTCCCCCCTCAGGAGATTTGCCAATTGAGGAACAGAATAGAATACAGCAGAAGAATAGAATAGAATAGAATAGAATAGAATAGAATGGAATGGAATAGGAATAGGAATAGGAATAGGAATAGGAATAGGAATAGAAATAGGAATAGGAATAGGAATAGGTGGTGGGCTTCAGAAACCTCAGAAACAGGGTCGCAGCTCCAGGTCAGTTCCTTGAAATCATGTCACTTAGTGGGACTCTGGAAGTGTGCCTTTTCCGCAGCTGCCCCTACCCTCCAAACCATAACAAATATTCTAATCAATATATGTTATTAGAGGAGTCAAAGGGGAAATATCTATTATCAAAATTAATATAATAATATTAATATAATTTAATTAATGAATACAATTCTATTAATATAATATAAAAGAGTATTTGACACATTGTTTTAGTAAAAAAAAATCAATCTGTTTTATTTTAGTGAAATATTTTCATTGAAAAAATATTGATTTATAAGCTCATCTGGCTGTCACATAGCTTCAGTTTTAATCTATAGTTTAGTTCAGTTTTCTATAATAAATGGAATCTATATGTCCAAACTGTGCCACTTGATAATATATTAACAAATTGGGCATATCCCAGACTCCCTGTTTCTCAGGCCTAAATAAAATTCTTTTATTTAATCTCAGTTTATTTATTTATTTTTGCCAATATCTAAAAGTACATTTTGAATTACCACTGGGAACATTGAAATAAAAAATTAAGCCTGCAAGAATTTCACTTTTATCTCTGCAGTCTGTCCTAAAATATTGAAATGTTTTTAAGCCTAGTTTTCCATATTTTTGTTTAATTCCTTCATATTGGTGCATAATTATTTGCACATTTTTTAAAAAAAATATTTGTAATAATAATATTAATAATAATAATAGCCTAAATTTTGTAAATATTTAAAGATCTTGGAATTTCTAAAACTGTAGATTTTTTCCCCGAGTTTTTAGGTACGTATGAAAAAACATCAAAAGTGATTTATAAAAATTAACTGATATTCCTAACACCTGTGACAATTCTTCTAACTCCTTAATGTAGCTGGCTGAATAAGAAGCATTTGAGAATGTCAAGATCATATCATCGGCAAATAGATTTAAAAGATAATGTCATACCTTCCATTTTTATCCTGTTAATCTGATTATTGGATTTAAGTGCTACTCACAGCACTTCTGTAGCTAGGTTGAATAATGAAGGTGATAAAGGACAACCTGGGAACCTCTTAAAATTGTGCTTTACTATGAATCCTAACTGTTTTATCTGAAGTTTAGTTGGCCCTTAAATATGTGCCATCGTGTTACAAAAGTCAACCCCAAATTTAAATTTAACATTTATTTTAAAGATTCTCTTTCCAGAAAATCAAAAGCTGGTTTATCTCAATAGCAATAGATTAAAATTTGGTATTCTTTATATATAGTGCAATTTTTCATATATACAGTGCCCGTCTTATTGCTGTAGCTCTCTTTTGTATTTTCTACATTTTTTGTTTGTTTTCTCTATACCTGGAGTCTCCAGTCTTGGCCGCTTTAAGACTAGAATTCTGGGAGTTGAAGTCTACAAGTGTTAAAATTACCAGGTTTGGAGAGCCGTGCTCTATATGTACCTTGGATTTATGTTAATGTATTTACCTGATAACTGTTTAAAAAAACATTAATAAAATATATATCTACCATTTGTTGCCAGGTCAGGATGTTCCAAATCAGTTCTGATGCAAGCAATTCACTGTCTCGCTTGTATATTCGGGGCCCAACTTTGGCAATATGTATTTCACAGGTCCCTAAACTTTCAAAATTGGGAAGCATATTTCAAACATCGAGAGGGATTATTCCCAAAATGTCTACCATCATGAGTATGGCTCATCACAAAACAGCACTTATCGGAGAAGAAATTTGTGAGATTGCGGCTCATTCACACTTCCTTTTTCCTCTGAGCAAGTAGGTTCATTTATAAGCAAAAATACTGGACTGCACCCAACGTTTTAAATCTATTCTATTATCTACAAATCTATCTATTTGTAACATCCGCACTAAGATGTATAATGACATTTACTTTGTGGACATAAATACTTTTGTTGCAGACAATTATTATGCAGGCCATAATTCAGTCACTTAGTTCTGACTAAAGACTACACTGTATGTTATATGTGAACATGTCTTCTTAAATGTGTAAATATTAATTGAATATTATTACTTACATCAATATTATTAATATGCTTTTTCACGCGAAGAGGTTATATCAGCCACTCAGCCCATCTATTGCTAACGCTTCTTCTACAGTAAGTTGCCTTACAAAGCCATCTCACTCCCTCTCTTTCTCCCTCCCCCCTCTCCATCTCACCTGGGTTTTTATAATAGCTTTGTAAACAATTTCACTCCATAATCAAACTATGTATTTCCATTTGGGATGTTGTGAGTAGCTCGCACACAATAAGTAAATGCACCTATTGTATGAAATGACACGTGTGGGTTCCTGTATAATTTTCATTTATGCATTAGCAATGTATGCCTTTGCTCTCACTATGGTACCGAGTCACTAATGAAGATAGGCTTTGTAGCACCATAGTGGTGGGTGGGTATTGCTCTAAGTCACTGGTGGGCAAACGCTCTGGGTGACATTGCTGTGAAATCTTGACCGGTAGTCACTCATGACAGGGTCAATTTCCAGAACAAGAACAATTCATGGTCTCTGTCTGGCATTCTATTTTCCAAGTTGGTGCCCTCTAAATATGTTGGTGTTACAACTCTCAGAGGTCCTAGCCACTACAATACAATACCGTAAAAGGTCAGGTTGGGAAAAGCAATGGTAAGGAACAGAGCAGTGGTGTCCCTCAACCTGAGGACTTTTCCATGGGTCGAGGCTGTCATTCCAAGAAAACCATGTTGGCTAGGACTTCTCAGATCTGCAACCTTTACATACCTAGAGAAGTATGCGTGGAAGCTTGCTCTAGCTTTAGAGAAAGACTCCACCTTCCCCTTAAAACTAAGGAGAATCAGCCGTTATTAGAACACATCGCTTTCTCTTCGTTAACAAGCACAGCCAGGGACCAAAACAGATTGATGCTGACTTCAGCCCCTGCTGTATCTAAAAACCACAGTGTTGGTGTGATCAGCCAACACTTATAGTCTGTCTTTGTTTTGTGCTACCCTGAGGATGAATTATTCATAAGACTCATTTTATACGCCTATTATGTCTGGTGGCAATAGCACCATGGCTCAAGGCACCGGGAAACCTTGGCACTCGGCTAGAGGCACAATCTTGTACACCATCCAGGGGCTTATTGCACACTCTCTGGGTTAGTGAAGCAAACCTTGAGAGTTAACAGTGGCATCAGCTGTGGAAGCAGCTGTTTTGCCCACCCTCCGTTCAAGAGGCAATGTACTGCAGGGATCACTTCCCTTTCCTCCAAGCAGCGTGCAAATGAGGAGGGGAGCAGGGGAGAAATTTGGGTATCAAAGAAAAAAACAGTTTGCCCTGTTGTTTGGTTCCATTTTCCATCTTTGATTCTGGGTTAATAAGGCGTTTTTAACCAAAGCAGACCTAGTCCAAGTCCAGGGCTAGCTCGGGTATTCACAACAATGATGATCACATTTATAACAATTAATAGAGATAATAACAATAGCAGGGAATGTACAAATAACTCTGGATATCAGGCAGTAATTTTTCAAGCTGCATAGGCACCTTGACTAAGCGGTTCTCTTAGAAAGCTCTTTTCTGAATCTAATAGAGCCTTTCCACAACAATGAGAGTTATTACAATTCCATCTGGTATCATTTATCTGCAGATGAGAGACGTGCAGGCGGAGAGGTCCACAATCTAATTTACTAAAATGGCAGCCTTAAATTAACTCTTGCTGTATATGGCCATGCAGCCCATTTTAATTTTGAACTGGAGCCATGCCACCAGAAGAGAGTTAAATGATTGTTGTGAGGTTGGAGGCTTCTGGGCTCAGAAATGTTGTGAGTGCTTTGTGAATATCTGGTGGATTCATTTTCATGGTCTTGTTTGTTTATTTTTAATCTCTAAGGCAGCCGTTTGGAGCAGCACGAAGAAAACTTTAGCCACAAGGTTATTTAATTTGCAGCAACTAAATATCTTTAGTACAATTTTTGCGTTTTTTTATTATGTCTTCCTCAGGGCTGGCAGGGTGGGGGCTTTTGCTGGAGTTTTGACAGCAAAGTCAGGATGGGCAATGGTGGCAAATGAAAGTGAAGAGAAATTAGAAATGAGGCTCCTGGGCCTGAGCTGAAGTAATTTAAAAGACCTGCAGATGGGCTACCAGCACATCAGAATGAGCAGATGGACAAAGAACATCTCAGGCAAGTATGATGCAACAGGAAGTCAACAGAAGTAAGGAGCTGCAAGCTGCAATAACAGACTGACCAATCAAAGAAGTCCGGCCAGTAGACAGTGCTCCTTTTTATTGTTGCTATTTCTATGATGACCCCCCATTTATCATATTTTATGCATGAGTGTTATCTGGCCTAATACCTGTGTCATGGCCCCATCGGAGCCTGAGTCCGTGGAGGAGGCCGACAGAGGAAGAGGACGTGGCCTCGTTGGCTCTGGAGGAATGACTGGAGGAGCAGGACAAGGCAGCCCCGGGTCCCTTGGGCCTGGGAAGGATTGCTAGCGAGGAAGAATGGGTGTAGGACGACTGAGAAAGGGGGGAAGAGAGGGCAGGCAGTGGAGCAGAGGAGCGACGAAGCTCTGGCGATGAGCAAGGACCATCCCCTCCTGATCCCCGAGCACAGAGAGTGGAGAGGAGGTGGGAGCAGCACAGGCCGATCCAACGACTCAGGAGGAGAGCTTCCCGCCCCTCTTCACGAGGCTCTCCTGAGGACTGAGACATAAGGAGGGGTGTTTGTCAGGAACAAGTACTGAATCCATGGAGCCACACATGCAGTTGCCATCTGGATTTTGCTGTGCTTTGTCTGGTTTTCCTGTCTCGCTTGGTTGCTGTCTTGCTAACTTTTCTTGCTGGACTACTCACAGCCAGAGGCTGTCGGAGATGCGTATGAGAGCTTTGCTCCAGAACTTGCAGTAAATGTGGGGACGTTTGGGGGAAAGTTGGAGCAATAAAGGGGAGTTAGAAGTGTTCTCTGGCTGTGTTGCTTCTGTGCCTCGCCCTGGGTCATCACAACCTTCATGAATCCTGCGAATATCTGCAAAGGCTTTCATTGGTTACTACAGTGTCTGAGTCAGCAGACTCAGTCCCTGGAGAAATTATTAACTACCAATCTTGATATTTCTGATTTTAAAGGAGGACCAATAAACAGAAATGGATCTTTGTCTTGATTCATGTTGTACTTGTCTGTATTTTTTGTAACGCTAATTTATATTCTCTCTTACTGCAGAGTACAAAACGTCTCATGAGTTAATTCATGCTGAGCTGTTAGTTTGCATACTTGTATTCCCATTGTGGCATGCAAGGATCTTAGGCAGATATGTATCCGAATTAACCCCTTATTAAATTTGAAATGGGACAATTGGCGATGGCCACCTGGTCGTGCGCGCTTCACCCCAGTCTCCCCACCCCAGCTGACCCACCATGAGCGTTCATCCTCAGCTGCGTCTCCGCTGGTGCTCCTCCTCTGCCATTGGTCCCCCATCACTGCTCCCCTGCCCCCTTATCCCAATCCTACAAAACGGCTTCAGGGCAAGTATTATTGGTCAATCCAAGGCTGTTTAGTGAGCTTCTGGGGTCCACATTACTTTGAACCCAGGTCTACTGCAAGATGCTTGATCATTTTGACCATGATCAAGTTAAAAATTGTCCAGAGCCTTTGTTCATTGCTGAAGTACAGATGCTAAATACGTTGACAGAGGAAAAAGAGAAAAATTAGTGCCAGAGCAAATTATCATCCTTGGGAGTTCCAGGCTGTCAAGACTGAACCTGATTAAATTAACCATTCTTTTGCTAAAGCCACATCTGATATAATAAGTTGAGTAGAGCCACTGATACATCCCCCAAATTGATTATCTTTGAAATGAGCTGAGATGGAATGCTTGCAAGATCTCATAAAAATAAGGTCTGTGGCTGTATGTTGCAGGTTGCGCACTGGCAGAAGATTTGTTGCCAAATGCTGACTGAAATCTTTTGGACCTCCCCCCCTCCCCCACTAGATACGGTAGGATAAGAGTCAGATCTAACGAGTTGCAATAATGACCAAATGAAGTAACTATGAACTACTAGGGAAGGAGTTAATGCCAAGACCAATCCCTTTTGATGGGACTTAATTGTAAAGAAGATTGATCAAATAACCACTTGTATTATTCCAGCCCCATTATCAGGACTTCAGCATGCCCTATGCATAACCAAGGTCAGCATAACCCTACAGAAACATTCCTACAAACTTCTCAAGTTTCTTGATACTGTATTTGGAATATCCTCCAGCCACTTGCCGAAACGGGACCCATTGAGTGTAATTCAATAGCAGTTTTTGTTATTGTAATTTAAGAGCTGTTGAGCATTTCTGTGCCTTAGTATTTATTGAACGTAATACTTTTGTTTTTAACTGAAGGAAGGATTTGTAATATATAAATAGTTGCAAGAGGTGGTGGGCAGTGGTGAAATCTAAAATTTTCCACTACCGGTTCTGTGGGCATGGCTTGGTGGGAGTGGCTTGATCATGTGACTGGGTGGAAATTGTGTTTATACAACAGTGGAAAAACAAAGAGATCCCTA
>JANHFL010001436.1:4497-18748 GCA_032468155.1 Oxyrhabdium leporinum
ATTGCAGAGAAAGGGATTTTATTGTTCTTCGAGATTTGGCTTGTTTTCTCCAGCAAATCAGAGCATCCTTTTATTTGCTCAAAACCTCTTCTGCAGGTGGGAGGAGTTTTAAACACCACAGAGAATAAATTTCTTTTACATCACCTTATTCTTAAATTAGACAAATCAGATTCTTATTGCGAAGAACGTGTTTAGAAACATTTGTGCATGCTCATCTATTCTTGTAAATTAATAGATGAGATGAAGTGTTACAGAAAAAATTGAGGGTACAGATTGAAATGGGATTTCTGGATATATTTTACATCATGAGACTGGTAGAATAGTACTGACATTGTCCAGTGTCATTTTGAAATTCATGTGGAAAATAGTTTAGAATCCACCATGGACGTTTTAAAATGTTTATATTAAATAAGAACAGTGAGAAAATGCAGAATTGAAAAATAATTTTATCTTAACAAGTTTATAGACCTTTATAAAGTTCCTTTAAAATGGAAAACAGCTGTTTCACTTCAATTAACAAAAAGGTATCTAAATTGAGGATTTGAGCTGGAAATATGTTGGGTAGCAACACAGCCATTTAATTTTTTAAAAGGTCGTTCAGTTCTTTGTATATAAAATTTTCAATCAAATTTATATGCAAATCAATTGTGTTGATATAAACTATTTTTTCTCACATGCTTGGATTTACAATAGCAATAGCACTTAGACTTATATACTGCTTCACAGTGCTTTATAGCCCTCTCTAAGTGGTTTAGAGTGTCAGTATATTGCCCCCAAAAATCTAGGTCCTCATTTTACCAACCTCAGAAGGATGGAAGGCTGAGTCAACCTTGAGCCTGGTGAGATTCGAACTGCCAAATTGCAGGCAACCAGTAGTCAGCAGAAGTAGCCTGCAGTACTACATTCTAACCACTGCGCCACCACCGCCGTGGTGCTGCCTAGGGCAGAGATCTCCAAACTTGGCAAATTTAAAACTTGTGGACCAACTCCCAGAATTCCTCAACTAGAGGAATTCTGGGAGTTTTAGAGCACAAGTCTTAAAAGTTGCCAGTGTTGGACACCCCTGGCCTAGGGAACAATCAAATAAGAGACAGCATAGCCTGCAGCTGGGTAACAAGTCTCAGAAGAGACCCTCCCTAGCTTCTCAGACTATAAATGGAACAGTGGGAGAATCATACTTTCAGACTTGCAAGATTCTATTAAGGTAGCTTTTACAATAAAGTAAAAATTAGCTCATCCTGTTTGGCCTTACCTAGAAATGTAGCTATATTGTGAGGACAGCCCGAGAAGATTATAAGAAGCTCTTTTCCTGTCATTCAGGATACCGCACAAAATACTGTGCTTCAAGCTCAAAGCATTGTTAGAGACCCCGCACACCCACTTCACGGTCTGCTTCTGTTGCTCCCCTCTGGGAGGAGGTTTCAAAGTATTTCTAGTAGGACTTCCAGATTCTGTAACAGCTTCGTTCCCCATGCCATCCGTCTGGTAAACTCGCAAGATTAGTTTGTCTCGCCATGTACATGTATGCATCTGAACTAGTCTGTGTTGTTTCTGCATGTCATATAATATATGTGGGTATGTGCATAATTATTTATCTATTTATTTTGTCATGTTTATGTAGTGTATAGTAGAGATGGAGACTGAGAGCTGTATGCAACAAAATTTCATTTTAATATATGCCGATTAGTGTATTTTCAAAGGGATAATAAAGTTATTTTAAGTTCTAAGTGTATATTGCCCCCTTGTGGATTTAAAAAAAAATTGCCACAGAGCTGCAATTTCTTTTTGGTCTTCCACTCAAGTAATAATCATTTCTTTTCAGATCAAATATAAATATATTTACTTCTGATGTTTCTACTCAGCTCGGTAGCCTCCTAAAATGGAAAAAAAAAAAGGTGGTTTTTTTTCCATTTAAAATTAACCAAATTTGCAGTGTGACTCCTGAATCACAGCCATCCACATAGTTGGACTCTTAAGTCCTTTAGTAAGCCTGGTCAATATCATCAGGAAAACATCTCTCTGGAGAATGCAGGACCTAAATTGTTTATGTAATAGTGGCAAAAATAAAACTACAACTAATGACTTAATAGTTCTGGTATTTAAAGAAGAAAGTGATTTTTTTTCCACGGAGGAAGGAAATAGACACCTCACTTCAAACATATTTTTTTTAAAACTCGAGGACTGATGAAGTCTCTCATGCAGGCTTTGTTTACAAGTTTGTATTTCTACTTTTTTGATTCAGATCTGAGCAGCTTCTACTTGAAAACTCTCCAGTAACTGTCACAGAAAGGATTTCTACTGTTTGAAGCTGATGCCAGTCAAAGAGAGCATTGATTTGCATGAACAAACTGATTTGGCCTAGATTAAAGTGGCTTCAAATCTTCTAAAAATCTTCTAATCCAATGTTCTCAACCTTGACCACTTTAAGAGATGTGGACTTCAACTCCCAGAATTCCCCAGCCAGCATGCTGAGTTGAAGTCCACATGTCTTAAAGTGGCCACGGTTGAAAAAATGGTACTGGTCCCATTCCATGGATGAAAGCTGACTGAAATATTAGAATTTTTCTTCCAACATTTCGCATTACGTCTGCAGACTACAAGCAAATTTAGGAGTCCGTGAAAATCACAGGATGTGGAGAACATTTTTCTGCTTTCTTTTTTTTTTTTTGGGGGGGGGGGCACCCATCAGCTTCTGTTGCTCAAGGCAAGTGCTCTGCTATCTGAGAACCATGCTGGCCTTCATAAAATAACAATCTTTCTTCTCACTTTCTTTTGCTCTCCTTACAACACAGGCCAACAAAACTCAGTACTGAATTTGCAGAAGATCATGATATCTTCTCCAACCCCCATTTCGACGGGCCTTTGAACCCCAGAGATGTACAGGTATTTATGCTGGATGAGGAGGTTGTGGGAAACATCCATTCTACAGATATTTTTTTTGGGATTCTCTTTACAATCATCTCTTCTGTGCAGGAGGATCTTGATTCTGTCCCTATCTCAGATCAAGGCCACGTGAGACTGAAGACACAGTCGTCGGGGAACGTCGCAGTCCCAAACCTGGGGAAGGATACCAGGCCAAAAGCACCCCGAAATCACGAGCCAGGTAAACGAAGAAAGCTAATTAATAATGGAGAATATTTGTAGCTCGGGGTTGACATGAGAGGTCCTTGGTGCTCTCTGAGCTTGGTTGTTTTCTTGCAGACGTTTCATTGACCAAACTAGGCAACATCATCAGTGCTAGTAAGGAATGAGTCTTGCTCTCAGTTTATATTCTAGTGTCTTGCCCTGTCAGTGTTGGTGGGAATGGTGTTGGAGGTTCTTTGGTTGGGCTGTTTGCTGTTAGCTTGTCTGCCAGTTCAACAACCCAAGAAATAAACAATACCCCAATCAAGGAAATTTCTGGCTGGAGAATTCTGGGAGTTGAAGTCCACTTCAAGATTGTCAAGGTTGAGACATTGTCAAGGAGAGAAGCAACCTGGAATTAAGGAGAAACTTTCTAACAGTGAGGACAATTAACCGGTGAAATAGTTTGCCCCCAGAAGTTGTGGGTGCTTCATCAATGGAGCTTTTTAAGAAAAGACTGGACAGCCCACCAGTCTGAAATGTTATAGGGCCTCTTGCTTGAGCAGCAGGTTGGACTAGAAGACCTCCAAGGTCCCTTCCAGCTCTATTCTGATTGATTGGTTGATTGACAGTGCTCTAACCCCTTTGTGATCCAACCTATTGGGCAAACCCAGGGAATTCAGGAACCAAAGGAAGAACTGTGCAACCTGAGTGAATATGCAGCAGGCCAAATGTCGTGACAGCTTGCGCTGATGGTGTGACAACAAGCCAGCATTTCAGCTATGAATTTATATATCTGACAAAGCCAGCTACATTTTTCATTGTCCTGCATAGTGCAACATTAATGCAGTATCAGGAGTTTTCAATTCAATTGTATAGAATGTGAAGGATGTGTGTTTGTGTTTTATTTTTATAATCGTAATGTACAGTGAAGATGGCATTTAATTTCGTTGTATGAGGTGCAGTGACAATAAAGTAAACTAAACTAAACTCAGTGGCCAAGGAAGAAGAACATCGACTTGCTTCCCCCTCCAAAAACCTCCAAATCCTGTTTACATTTGAATTATTTTCTTTGGATTTACAATGAAGTATACCAAACGGGGGTAAGATCTATAAAACAGGACTTAGTTCAATTAGATGAAATCAGATCAAATCGTATTGTACTTGTCTATTGGCACTGGGTCTGTTTTTTTGTGAGTGTTTAGGGTGGGTGGATCTCAGACTGCATTTTGTTGTTTTTTGTTGCTGCTGGCAAAGCTCAGGAAACTGGCAACCACTGGGTTGCATAGTTTCCAAGAACAAATTGCTAAGTGTGTATGCTTCAAACAGCCAGACTAGCAAACGATTTCGCTCACTCCCCAGGCTAAGTATTAATATGATTGGGTTTTGGCTTAGAGCCACATGGGAAACAAACTATTGTGGTTTGTAATTTAGGGATTTTGACTGAGCTTTACAGGGAAACACCTTGTTAAGGATACAGGTAGTCCTCGACTTACAACCACAGAAAAATCTATCGCTAAGCAAAGTGTTAGTTAAATGAGTCACGGCCAATTTTACGACATTTTTGCCTGTTGTTAAACAAGTCACTGCAGTTGTTATGTGAATCATGCGGCCGTTAAACGAATCCGGCTTCTTCTGAGCCATTGATTTTGCTTGTGGGGAGCCTGCTTTCCCCTATTTCTACAGTGACCACGTTTTGTTGGAAAAAAACATAAATTAACAACCAACAATGAACAAAGTTGAAAAATGGAAATCTGCAAATCTGAAACAGGTTCATAAGGATCAAATTAAAAAAAAAAAATATGGTAAATGTTTATTTAATTTATGTTTATGATTTTGCTTTAAAAAGAAAAATTTAAGAGAAAAACCAAGAAGTTACTGCAGCACTGAATAAAGGGACTCATGACCATTTTTCACACTTATAACCGTTGCAGCATCCCCATGGTCACATGATCAAAATTCAGATGCTTGGCAACTGACTCATATTTATGACACGGTCGCCGCGTCCTGAGGTCACGTTTCTGCAAATTTCTGACAAGCAAAGTCCATGGGGAAGCCAGATTCACTTAACAACTGTGTGTTACTAACTTAACGACGGCACTGACTCACTTAACAGCTGTGGCATGAAATGTTGTAAAAATGGGGCAAGACTTACTTAACAAACATTTCACTTGGGAATGAAAACTTTGGGCTCAAATGTGGTTCGTAAGTCGAGGACTACCTGTAAGAGGCATTCTTGGGAGAGGGAAAGTATGAGAAAGAAAAGAAGAGGTAGTGGAGGGAAACTCAGATATCTGGTGTTGCACCCTATAACAATAGAATCAAATTCATGTCACCCCTAGCCCTTCTTTTCATTAAACTAGGCGTACCCAATTCCTGCGTACAAATTCTTCATATGTTTGATCCTCCCGTCCCCTCATCATCTTTGTTGCTCTTCTCTGCACCCTTTCTAGAGTCTCCACATCTTTTTAACATCGTGGCGACCAAAACTGGATGCAGTATTCCAAGTGTGGCCTTACCAAGGCTTTATAAAGCGGTATTAACACTTCACGTGATCTTGATTCCATCGCTCTGTTAATGCAGCCTAGAATTGCGTTGGCTTTTTTGGCAGCTGCAGCACACAGCTGGCTCTTATCTAAGTGATTGTCCACTAGGACTCTTAAGATCCCTCTCGCAGTTACCGCTATGGAGAGATCAGAATCCGAATGCTCTCTATCCAAAGCCATTCAAAGTTGGCTAAAGATTGCGAACCGATAAGCCAATCCTGTCTTCCTGTATGCTTCCTGTATGCTTTTTATGCTTCCAGTTTGTGGCCTGACTCCACCAATGTCCTTGGCTTGTTCTTCCGGTTTGAAGGTGGAGAGTTCTTGGACAGACAAGCAAAGGGAGAACTTTGGAGAGACGCCTCTCCACTTAGCAGCTCGATACTCTCGCGCAGATGCTGCCCGCAGACTCCTGACAACTGGAGCCAATGTTAACGCCCAGGACCAGTGGGGACGGACCCCACTGCACAGTGCAATAGCAGCTGATGCTTTAGGGGTATTCCAGGTCAGAAAAAGAGAAATTAGGATGAATATAATATGGAACAGAAAGAAACTTGGTCGGGCTTTCCAGATTCCGTTGTTATATATACAGGTAGTCCTTGACTTAACAATCGGTTGCTTAACGACTGATTGAAATTACAATGGAACCACCCCACCCCCCAAAGTGGGGGGAAACCGGGTCATAAGTACCCCTGAAAGGTACTTAGGATCTGGTTCTGAAGTGCTGGTGGCTGGACCACTCATGATCACATGACCACATCTCAGTTGCCTGGCAACCGGCTCGCCTTTACTTGACTGTGATTTACAATGTGTTTGCCAAAAAAAAAAAAGGCATTTCCTACAGTTTTAGGGCCAAAACACCTCACAGTGAACCATGAGCTCTGTCAAAACTGACTCGCACTTTCACCTACATTTTAGCTTCGCTTACAGTGTGATCATAACGTGTCTGTGTGTGTGTGTGTGTGTGTGTGTAAGCAGGGGTGTCAAATTCGATTTCATTGAGGGCCGTATCAGGGTTGTGTTTGATCTCAGGGGGCCAGAGGTGCATGCCCAAGGTGGGCATTGCCAGCTTGACGTCACTTGTGTCAGGGAGCATCTGTGGTGGCCCGGGTGGAGTTGGGGGATTGTCCTGCAGCCCTCTGCCAGGGGAAATTTTTGCTGGCTGAGGCGCAGTGGACCAGTCCTTCTCTATTTCCAGGGCAGCCCTGCGGGCCAGACTTAAGCACCCTGTGGGTGCATCTGGCCTATGGGCCTTGTAATGCAAGGATGGAGAGAATGGTATCTAAGCATCCGTCGGCTTCCGTGAGATCATGGGCAGACTCCATAATGGTCATAAGTTGTTGAGGACTGACCTATAGCCTACAACAATAAAGTAGCTCTTGAAGAAATCTTGTGGTGTCTGTTTCTTGATCTGGCCAACCTGATGCCAATTTTGAAAGCTTCTCTAAGTTTTTCCCTCCTTCAGAGATCGTCCTGCAGACAGGACAGCGGGGTGGGCAATGAAAAAAAATCAGTTGCATGTTTACATATAGTTTTGACTTGCAATCATTCATTTAGCAACCGTTTGAAGTTACAGCAGCACTTAAAAAGTGACTTATGATCAGTCCTCATATTTACAACAGCTTCTCCATCATCACCTGATCAAAACTCGGGAGCTTGGCAACTGGCATGTACTTATGACAGTTGCAACATGCCACGATCATGTGATCACCACTTCTGACCTTCACAGCCAGCTTCTGACAATAACAGAATAATAGAGTTGGAGGTCTTCTATCTAGTCCAACCCCCTGCTCAAGCAGAAGACTCTACACAAAGTCAATGGGAGAAGCCAGATTTGCTTAATGCCTGCGTGATTCACTTAAGAACTCCAATGATTCACATTAACAAGCGTGGCAAAATGGTTACAAAGTTGGGTACGATTCATTTAACAACCGTCTGAATTTCCGTCTGGAAATTCTGTGCCCCCAATTGTGGTCGTAAGTCAAGGACTACCTGTAAATTGATTTGTCACATAGAATAAATGCCGAAATAAAAAATTTGCTGAAAATTTCGCTGAGAGATCAGTTCCTCGTGGGGCAAGGTGGTTTAGCACGAAATTTCATCCCACAAACATTGTATTTTGCTCCTTGCTTTTTGTGTCTCCCGATGGTGAAATGGCCTCCGGCAGATCCTTCTCCAGCAGAGACAGACAGACCTGGATGCTTCAGCAGACGATGGCACCACCCCTCTCATTCTCGCCACACGGCTCGGGGTCGAAAATATGGTGGAAGAGCTAGTGGCCAACCACGCGGACATCCATGCCATAGATAAGAGAGGTGAGCTTCACGGGCGGCTCCAAGATGCCGGCTGAGTTATAAGCTGAGGCGGCAGTGTTAATGACAACTCTTGCAGGGAACTGTGGTGGCAAAGACCAAAGGACTGTAATTCTGAGATCTGTACATTTCTGATTAAGAAAGAGAAATAAAGTTGGAAGAAGTACCAGAGAAAGGATGGGGCTATTGATGTTCTGATACAGGGGTCCCAAGCCCTTGGGTTGTAGCCCACTACCGGGCCTCAAGCCCTTCGGAAGCAGGCCACAGAAGAGGGGCGTGAGCATGCTTGCATGTGAGTGAGCATCTCCACTTGTACACATGCTCCATTTGAGGGCGTTTGTGCCCGCCGCTTGTGTGAATGGAGTTGCGCACACCTGATAGCTGGCTTGCTGCTTGGGCAAAACCATCCCTTCCACCCCCCCCCCCCAGCTGGTTTGCAAAGCTGGAAAGTTTGGGGAACTCTGTTCTGATCCACAGAAACCAGTTATTCTCAAATTGCACAGGAGACAGATACTGTCTTCATACCCTGTGAGACTACAGGTAGTTCTCGATTTACGACTGGTTATGATGGGCCTCCTCAGGGCTACTTACAACCTGGTTTTGAAGGTCTCACAGCCTCTCCTGCCTCCCACGGTCACATGATCGCATCCTGGATGTTTAGCAGTTGACAAGCATTTATAGCAATAGCAACAGCAATAGCACTTAGATTTATATACCGCTTTGTAGTGCCCTCTCTAAGCAGTTTACAGAGTCAGTGTATTGCCCCGTCCCCCAACAATCTGGTTCCTCATTTTATGGGCCTCGGAAGGATGGAAGATTGAGTCAATCATGAGTTGGATCGAACTCCTGGTAGTGGGCAGAGTTAGCCTGCAATACTGCATTCTAACCACTGCGCCACCAGGGGTCTGCGATATATGTTCCATTTGCAGCATCCTGCAGTCATCTTGCCATAAACTAGTGGCATTGAATAAAATGGACTTGCTTAATAACCACATTTGTTTAGCAATTGTTGTGTTTAATGACCGCCACAAAAAGGATGGTAAAATCGGGCATGGTCATGTGGCCTACTTAAGAAGTGCCACCACTTATGGTGTAATTCCGGGCTCAATTCTATTCATAAATCTAAGAACCACCTTTAGATAAAACCTCAAGAATTGGAACAGGCCCTGAAATGTTTGCAGTCTTGCCTCAGTAGGAAATCTAAGTTTGTTGGCAAAACATTGCTCATTCATTACTTAAATTAGTGCAATATCAGGGGGTTTCAATTCAGTAATGCATAAAATGTGAAGGATGTGTGTTTTTATTTTATTTTTTATAGTTATGTATGATGTACACTGAAGATGGCATTTAATTTCGTTGTGTGAGGTGCAATGACAACAAAGTACTACTGCTACTAAATCTCTCTCTCGATTCTACTGCATAAATAGGATTCAGTTATTCAATAGCTTTTATTGTCAAGACCAAATTCTCCAATCAGGGCATACTCTAGATGTGTTAGATTTCCACTCCCAGAGTTCCTCAGAAGACGCATTACTTACCGAGAATTCTGGGAATTGAAGTCCACACACTGGAGGACACTTAAGTTGAAGAAGATTGAATCTGCTTAAGTAAACATCTTCGTTTATAATGTTTTACCTCCACACGAGGATGTGAATCGGGAAGCAGATTTTCTTGGTAGTAGCCTCCATATTAAACCTCCCCAGAAGGTGTGATTAACACCTACTCCAGTGTATCCACAAAGGTCTTTAGACAGTCTTATTTCAATGGGCTTGCGTATCCCACAGTGATTAGAGGAACACGTGTGTTGTGTCATAAAGTTTGTTTTTATAAATTGTTAGAATATGCTGGATTGTTTTGCTCATGTGTTCTTTCCAGCATCAGCCAAATGAGTTGGTTTATCAATGTTGTGAATAGATCCCTGAGGAGCGGGTTGGACTAGAAGACCTCCAAGGTCCCTTCCAACTCTGTTATTCTGTATATATTATGTACCACCATAAAATCTCATTCTGTCGTCTGGAGCAGAAAATAAAACCCATCCCTTGTCTATGTAACACTTTCCCTGATCATTTTGAAGATTGCTATCTTTGAACATGGAGCCTAACAGAACTTACAGAGAACAGAGAAGGACAATCTCTATTCACTTCTTCCAATTCTTAGACTGAAAGTATAGTTAGCCTATCATTAGGATATTTGAAGCCAGAGCCATTTGGAGTGTGCCAGGTTGAAGGTCTAGCCCAAGGGGCTCCAACCTTGGCAACTTTAAGACTTGTGGAGTTGAAGTCCACAAGTCTTAAAGTTGCTAAGGTTGGAGACCCCTGGTCTAGCCAACAGACATGCTTGGCTAGGAGCTGTGACCCTTGAAGGCCAACCTGTCTTGGGACACCAGGTTGAGAAAGGTCAGTCTAAGGGCCACCATTTCCCATTATCTACTTATTGTACATTAGAATCCAGGACGGGATTCTAATCTTCCCTCAGAATTCCCTAAAGTAATGGAAGGAAACATTCAAAGACGGTTTGCCCACCATTATTGAATCAAGTCCAATGTCTATGGAGAGTCTCAATCATCCAGGTCACGATTGTCCAAAAGGTGCTTTTTCAAGAGGCAACTGGACTTTCTGAAGAGCTGAAGAAGCTCCTTGGATGAGAGAAGCGAAGCGTCTTCAAAGAAAAACCAGAAAGTCCACTTGGCTCTTGAAAAAGCACCTTTGGGTATATCAAGTCCAGTTTCCCACCCACCATCCTAGATTCAAATTCTTTGCTTCATCCCTGGATTTCTCCTATCTCACAGGGAAGAGCGCTCTCCACTGGGCTGCAGCAGTCAATAACGTCCGGGCCGCCCTCATTCTGCTCAGGAACGGAGCTGACAAGGACATGCCGGATAATCAGGTAATGTACATTTGCTCATTTAATACCTGTCTCGCTTCGCAACACAAATTTTGAGTTCCATTGTGGTCGTAAGTCAAGCACTACCTGTCTTGACAACATTTAGCAAAAATGCAGTGCAATAAAATTGCTTGAACTTGAGCGTCAGCCAGTGCATCATAATTCAAAAATTCATTTATTCCTAACCTGGACTATTGAAATTGAGTTTGGTAATTAAGGATGTGACACTAACAATGGTCCCTGATCATACAGGCCTCTCTTACTTAGAAGAAGAATAGAGCTGGAAGGAGATCTTCTAGTCCAGCCTCCTGCTCAAGCAGACCTATACCATTTCAGATAAATGACTGTCTAGTCTCTTCTTAAAAATATCCGGTGATGGAGCGCTCACAATTTCTGATAGCAAGCTATTTCACTGGTTAATTGTCCTAACCATTAGGAAGTTTCTCCTTAATTCCAGGTTGCTTCTCTCCCTGATTACTTTCCATCCATTGTTTCTTCTCCTGCCCTCTGATGCTTTGGAGAACAATCTGACCCCCTCTTCTTTGTGGTAGCCCCTCAAATACTAGAAAACCGTTATCATGTCACCCCTAATTCTTCTTTGTCCCATTTCACTCTGTCTGCAGGCCCAGACTCCTCTGTTCCTGACCGCCCGGGAGGGAAGCTATCAAGTGGCATGTCTTCTTCTACAACATGGTGCCAAGCAGAACCTCCAAAACCATACTGGTCGCCTCCCCAAAGACGTGGCACTTGAGCGTTTGCACCACGACATCCTCTCTCTCCTGAACAAATCCTGCCTTCCTCCTGGGAGTGGCCAACTTTCACCACACAGGCCCCGTCCACAGCCTTCATCCAAATTGCACAGATGGCCATACCCACCCAAGCCTTCCCAGCTAACTCCCGTTCCAGAGAACGAAGGACCTTTTAAGGATGCTACCCCATCGGAAGAGGCAATGGGGCAGAGGGTGGAGTGAATCCTCACCCTCTGCGTGAGGACACGGTGGGTCAGCGATGACAGCTTTGGCCAAGGACATAGCTTTCCCCAGTGAAATTTGCAGGGCAGTGGCTTGGATTGGATTGGATTGGATTGGTGGAATATCCAAGGGTAGCATGGAGAAATTAAATTCCAGCGGTGACCTCAGAGCTCCAGATGTTTCTGATGTCACATGTGTGACGCAACATGACTTGGATCCTGAGGTCATATTACAAAACCTGAACCATGTAGAGGGCAGGTCATCCCATTTGCTAGATCTTCCCCAGAACGTCTTCCAGATGTGTTGGACTTCAACTCTGAGAATTTGGGCTGGTGGTCCTGGCAGCAGGATTTCAGCCCAACTGGCAAGGAGAATGGAAAAGACCACCATACAGCCATTGACTTGAGTGGAAGTCTCTTCAAACTCATTGAGACTTACTCAGCTGTCCTCCTACAGCTGTCTTCAGAGGCATGGAAGGATTGAATAACCTGGCAATTTAGGCTGCTGAGAATTCCAGAAGTTGAAGTCCAACATATATGGGGGTCATAGAAAGCAGATGTGCGATGGGAATGGATAATCTCAAGTTGGAAGGTTTCATCAAACCTTCCACCCCATTTTCCTGATTTGTTAATTCCGCCGTGTAGTGTTTTGCAATTCAGCTCACCTTCCACTGAGAACACGTCAGGTGAACTTCTCTAAAGGATGGAATATTGTTACCGATTATACTCATTGTGCAAAAGTCTGCAGGCATGAAGTAAAGTTAAAATTTCCCCCAAACTGAATTCAGTTCCTGGTGATTTCATTTGCATACAAGATTCCTTAGGTGGATGCTTTCACCTTAGGTGGGCGATTTCACCTGTTTTCACGATAATAACTACACCGTCTCTGTTTACAAACCAGGATGTCAACGTCCTTGCGAGCTATCAAGACAGATAGCAAATGCATTTGAGATGTATCTGGGATGCATCACTAGAGCAAGAAAATCCTGCTATATAGGGTTCTAGTCAGACCTCCTCAAGCGTCCAGTTCTGGAGACCTCACTTAAGAAAAGATACTGATAAGACTGAGCGAGTCCAGCAGAGACAGGCAACAAAAATGGTGGAAGGTCTGAGGGACAAAACGGACAAAATGGTGGAAGGTCAGAGGGAAGAAGACATGCCACGTATAAGGGAGCTTGGAGGAACTGAATATGTACAGCGAGGAGGAAAAAGGAGGGGGGCATAATGTAAACCTTTAAATATATCAAGGGTGTGAATAAGGTTCTAGAAAGCAGTATTTTCAATATTAAACAATAAATCAAGAACATGGGGGCATGGCCTCAAACTGACAGGAGGGAAGTTCGAAAGTAATGTTCGAAAGTATTACTTCGCAGAAAGAGTAACGGAAGCTTGGAGCCAACTTCCAGCGGAGGTAGTGGGTCAGTCATCAGTAACTGAGTTTAAACGTGGTTGGCACAAACACATGTCTTATCATCCCCAAAAAATACAATAATGAAAACTAAAATAAAAATAAGTAAAATATTTTTAAAAATCAATTAAAAACAATAAGATAAAAAGAAAACAAAAAACAAACTCGAAGGGTTACCTGGTAGTAAGATGGGCGGCCATCTTAGCCCAGGATACCTCTTCGATAAATTTAATACATAAAATTTTATATTTAAATGATTAAATAAAAATAATATCTAAATAAAAGGGCAGGCTCGGCGGACCACTGGGTCTTTTTCTGTTTTTCTAGGTTTCGATGTTTCCGCGTGGCGATATTGGGGGAATTATGGGAGGGCAATTTCACCTCCAACTGTAGGGTCATAAGGCCTAGCAAAACACAGATTAGGAGACTTGTAGTATGTTAAAAACACCCACACACACAAACTACAGATTTATTGGGGCAGGGGCTGATGCCACTAGCAACCTGCTAGCCATTGACAATGCTGTAGGGCGTTGTTGAAAGAAAAGCTGAGCTATGGAAAGCGACGAATCTCCCCTCGTTTATGAAAGGCAGCTTTCCCCCCATTATAAATAGTCGTAGGTCCACTCGGCATTTCTTGCAGCTGCCGGTCCAGGCCGACCACGCAGACGGGGGGGGTGATGCCAAAAAGAGGAAAAAGAGTTGTCCCGAGTGGCGAATTTTGGGATATTTCCACGTTTCTCCTCAAAGGAAAAGCCCAAGTCGCTCGGGGCCTTGGAAACAAGAGGGAGAGATTGGGTCACACCAGCCACCAGAAGCGGACATAGAACAGAACCACCATGAAGATGAGGCCGGTGGCGGCAGCTTTGGCGTAAGCGGAGCGGCTGTTGAGGAGCTTGGCATCGTGGCGGTATTTCTTGGAGAGGGTGGACAAGTTGCTGGCCTTGGAATCCAGAGCTGAAGAAGGAGAGAAGAAAAAGAAAACACAATTGCCTCAGCCGCCCTCCTATTCAGCAGATGTTCCAGGAAAAGCTGCTAGGGTTCCCCACTTCTGGGGGTTGGGGGGGGGAAAGAG